>BMAV01007038.1:0-18260 GCA_019973955.1 Trichonephila inaurata madagascariensis
CCCCCTTTCCTAGGAATAAAAGGGAAGGACTTAAATACATTTCTTTTTTTTTTCTTTTTTTAACCCCTAAAATTTTTCAAAAAACTAATTTCGTTCAAACCCACCAAACGAGTCATAAATCACCATTCGTCAATGGAACTTTACTGAAAAATTTCATGTATCCTTAAAGCAAGAAGGCGGGTTACAAGTTTACTTTCCCCCTCTTTCCAAATGTGCAATATTAACTTAATACTTACTCGCAAAAAAATTAATTTAAAAATTTTAAAGTATGCGCGTTTGAAAGAACATAAGAAAGGGAATTTTTTTCTGTTTTCACTTTTTTTATCCGATAATTTAAAATATTTTTATGATCGTTTTAATGCACTAGAGATATGAATTTTAAGATCTTTAAATAATATTTAAAAATACTTAGAAGTTTTTTTTAAAAAAATCGAAATAATGGAAGAATTAATTTTTTTTAGATGCATTTTATTCCGTGCAATTGAAAGCAATATCTTAGATGTAAATATAGGAGAAAAAAAGAAACTCCATAGGATTAACTTACCCCTCGAGATTTCGTGGTGGCGTGTCAAAGGGGTTATTTCATGTAATTATCACAGTATCGCACACAAGAATGTTTCAAGGGGGAGGGTCGAAAGTCCACCATTCTTGTATCATTCTCCTTTTGATTTTGACGATTTTCGGGAACAAGAAACAATAAAAAATTAATTATTGAATAAATAATTAGCTTTAATTCATAAAACTAATTATTAATAACAAATACTATTTATAATACTTATACATAAAGTACTATATACATTGGATTATGATCAATTGGGAAAAAAATCAAGGGCTTTGGGGGGAGGGGGTCCGGAACCGAGGACCCTCCCCCCCCCCTTGTATGCGCTACTGAATTATCATATATTATGACCCTTTATATCATAAAAAACCGAAGTTGACATTATGTTTCGCGAAGCTTATTGGACCATTGCTTTATCACAAAACATTTCGAGTTGCATTTCTGCCAAGAACATTACTATTTTGCGGTATCCATTTTGTGTTATCCCTAGCAACATTTATATCAGGTTTTACTGAAATATTAACAATTTCATCAGCCCTTTCTTCAGATTCTTCGCAGTCACTTTCACTCAATCTTATATCTTCATTGGAATCTAAATTAGAGCAAAACACACACACAGTTCACCACCATCCGATTCATTCTCAGAAAGCTCTCGCAACAAATTTGCAATTTAATCAGGGCTTAGACCTTTTCTACGAGACATCGTTTCAGGGCGTCAGCTTTGCTCAAAATTCGAAAATGGGAAGAATTTTTTGAGCAGGTAAACAAATACTATGTAACGAAACACTTAGACACAACGATTTTAGTATAACTGCCTCATTTCTGCTGTGAACCCAATAACATTGCATTCAAGGTCAAATATAAATGTGTTATATTACTTACGGAAGTTTGTTTTTTTTATGGTATCCACTTAGTGAACTATCTTTTGCCGAACGACAGCTATTTATAATAATAAATTGCCTTAGTGTCAAAACGACATCAGCGGACGTTCTAGGTATAATTGGTTGTAAAATCTCTCCTAATTAACCTATAACCACGAAATTTTTTCTGAGTAATCGCTATAGAAAATGATGAAAAGTCACGAAAAATTTCAAATTCCTTGTAAAAATTCAGAAAGGAGAACAGACTTAACAGGCTCCAGTGTACAATCGACACCGATGCACGTTCTAGTGCAGGGGTGGCGAACCTTTATGGACCAACGTGCCATTTTTTTCTAAAGAAATGTTTAATGAGGTATAGACGTGCCGTCAAATAATTTTGATTTATGATTATTGGGAAAATATTAAAACTAAATACTCTAACAACTCAAAACTCTTTATTTACTACGATAAATACGTTTTGCAATGTATAGCAGTAAATGTTTTAGTAAAAAATGTGTAATTCAAATTAAAGTAACATTAGTGTAACTTCTGTTGTTGCAAATTCGATGACAGGATTGTAAGATGTTATTTATAGCACAATACATGCTGAATTGAAGTCATCTGCCAAACGTCTTTAATGATATTCATCTCTGAAAATAATGACTCACAAGCATAGGTAGATAAAAATATGGTTAAAAGGGCATAAGCCAACTTCTCTTCAAATAGTTAAATGCGTCTGGAATCAAATCCCCGCCACCGATCACTCGCGTTTGCTCGCAATACTTCATAGTGAACTTTGTTATTTTGAACGGTGGAGTGCCCAAAATATTGTGTCGCGTGCCATTGGTTCGCCATCCCTGTTCCAGTGTTAAAAAGAAATGAAATGTATGAGAATAAATTATGGACTTTTTAAAAAGAATTTAAATGAATTACGTAGACATCCTATTCCTCGTACGAAGCAATAGCGTGGAGACTGTTACATTTTTATAGAGTCAATAAAAGTGCTTTATTGTTCCTGTCACCCATCGAGAAAATAAACCTTTTTCGGAAAAAAGTGATCAATCATAAGAATTCGAAAAGTGCTGTCCAAAGTTTTTTGTTCTCTCTGGGATTAGGTGGGAAATTGTGAAGTGCCGAAGAATTGTGAAAATCTGGAAAAGGATCGAATGAGTTCAAAGAACTCACGGAAATCTAACGAGTATGTTCTTTAATTTTCAAAATGATTGGATGTTGCATAAAACTTTATTAAAAAAAATTACATTTAATGTGATTCATTACGTTCGAAACCGGTATTTAAAAAAAAGCTTTTAAATGGATACTTTTTTCAATTCCTACCATTAGTTCACAATCTCCTTATATATATATATCTTGTTCAAATTTTGAATTGATAATAAAATACTTTCTATTCCTCCTTTCAAGTTCAAATACATTTTTTAAACTTGTAGTGGATGACATTTGATGTTAATAGTTTTTCAAATATTAGTTCATTTTTTATTTTTAATGAATAATTAGTAACAAAAATTATAGTCCATATATAAAGAAGGAAAATCGCTTGTTGTGTCCTTGTAGCGCAATGGATAGCGCGTTGACTTCTAATGCAATAGGTCGTAGGTTCGAATCTCACCTGGGATGGCCTCATTTCTGAGAATGTGATTTCTTTTTACTATACTATTTTATTGGAATAATTAAATCTAATTAATGAAAAAATAGTAACAAACAAAAATAATAGTTCGACACCTTATGTAGAAAGGAAAATGGAAAATTGCAAGGAAAATCGCTTTTTATTTTGCCACTTAATATTGTGATTTGTCATATGTATATACATATTTAGGTTAAATGTAAATATTTAATAAAAAGTATCAGCCTTTCATTCCTACTGCAGTTATGTCGATAAATGAGTACCAAGCTTACTTGGGGACTTCGCTTCAGACTAACCACCTGATCGGGATATCTGCACATGCATCTCAGCGCCCAATGGTCAAGTATACTGGGATAGGCCCAGTATGCCCTTGCCCTCATGGGCTGTTACGCCACTGAGTTTGATTTGATTAATAAAATAACTAAAACTGAATTTTTCTTTGTTGATCTAAGCAGGAATTGACTTTTAACAAAAATTTTTATATTACGTTGGTGTTTATTTACTAGGATCCAATGGGCTAAATTCCTGATGATCACATGATAAATGCAGTCACGTGTTCTCCACTGAAGTCAAAACTGACATTACACTTGTACCTATTTTCCTAATTGTAAAATTAGATAAAACTTCAAATTTGGTAATTGGGTAAAAATGTTCATGTATTAAGACCGTTGCAAGAAGTTTTTTAAAATTAAAAAAAAAATCTCTCGTAATATACGTGTACTTTTAAATCGTGTATTTTGTTTACTTATGTGTGTTATTATTATTGACAAATATACATTTTTTAAAAGAAAATTCTCCTACAAAAGCAAAAGTTGGCAACAGCAAAGCGCATTAATTCATTGGCTGGAAACACGTGATTGCATTTATCAGGGGATTTTGACGTCATATGAATTTATGAACTGATTGATTGGAAACAAGTGATGGCAGTTATCACGTGACTATGATTTCACAGGGATTTAGCTCATTGACTAAGCAATGGGTCTCGAAAATATGTCGGGACTGTACTAATGAAAGAAGTAACCGTCATTTTTTAAAATGTGCATCAAAAATTCTGCGAACGTTGCCAAATTAGTATTATTGCTGGTAGACTCGTTTCTGGAGAGTTATTGTAAACATCACTGTAAAGAAACATTTGTCGATAATATTGTTTAGTTAACAGTGACACAACACATACACTTGTACCAACACATTTCTATACAAAATTGTTTATATTATTCGGCTCTACCAATCATCTTAAAGTTTGTCCAGGGAAATGGATACTTTTCCATTTAAAGCATAGTAAATTTATTTAATAAAAATAAGTTTTCAGAGATAGAAAGTTACATCTTTATTCTCAATTACAAACTTTCTTTTAAATTTAATAAATTTTTCAGTTGTTGAAATAGAGGAATGCGTTTATGGCAATTGATTTCAGAGAATTTGATGACATAATTTTTATTAATTTCAGTACTTTCTGTTATGTTGTATGCTTTAATGTTCAAATTTTTGAATTTTTTTTCCCTGCCATAACACATGCTGAGAATAAGGAAAGAACATTCCGAAAATGGACCCTTTCCCTGTCCTCTGGAGTAGAAACAATTTTGTGAACTTAAATCTCAAGATCACGATCTTTGAAACCCCTTTTTTGGAAGTTGACCCCCTCTTTTCCCTTCTCCTTGTTATACGGGAAGAGTTGTGGGAAAACAAAAAAACTAGAAATTTCCTGATCTTAAATGACTTTATTGCCTTAAACAAACCCCTAAAAGATTAAATAATAATAATATAGGGGGAGTCCCCCCCCGGTGGGTAAAAAAAAAATTAATATATATATATATATATATATATATATATATATATATATATATATATATATATATATATATATATATATATATATATATTATATATATATATATATCCGAAATAACGAAACCCGGACCACTATCAATAACAAACTCCGCCTAAGCTAAATTTATAACTCTATCACAGATCCAAAATTTTAAAACAGTACCTACCTTCTGTCAGTGAAGTAGCGACCAATCTGATTCTAGTTGCAGTTGTGGTTCACAGGGTGCAATGGTATCCCCTTTCACTGGCCTCTGTCACGAATTCCTCTGTTGGCTGTCACTACACAATTGAATCACGGACTATCATAACTTTCCCCTAAATTGCCACACCGCTTACTCTAACTTCTGATTTTTAAAAAAGCTTCCCAATTTGCATCTTTCCTTCAGCTTCACTCTTGGGTTTGGTTGGAAAAAGAGTTGCCATTCATTCTGGCCCCAAAGGACATGTAATGAAAAGAGCGTAGCCCGCCCACACAGTGACAATATAGAAAATTAATTCTACCTATGAAGCTCGAGGAAAGGCCTTAAGCCCACGGATTTTAAACTGTGGTCCACGGAAACTCTGTAGTAACGTTGAGATTTTCCTCTTTTACAGATCCCTAAAGGTCACTAAATTGTCCCCAATGAAAAAACTCTTCTAGAACATGTATTTTGATCAAGAGTATTAAATCATGAAAGGGTTTTCAAAATCTTTGGGGAGGGTCAAGCTGATACATAAAGAGGGGGGAGGCAATCGAAAGTTTAAGAACCACTGTGCCTTAAACAGTAGCAGAATACTTGTACCAAATATGCAATCGTGCAGTAGGCTACACTAATGAGCTCGTGGCCAGATTGTCAAGTTCGAGCCCAAGTGTGTCTGAAAACCCACCACGTAGTGGGTCTGATGCACGTTAAATCTGCTCTGCCTCAAAGTCCTCCCGTGGCGTGGTGTGGTAGTCTGAAGAGGGGGTGCGTAGTCACTGGAGCGTGGTTCAAAATTACGAGGTCTGTCACCAACAGCCCTCGTGCTGCTTTATAGTGAGACGTTGATAAACACTCACTGAGTAACGAGGTCTACTTCGGTTTTTCAACTAATCCTCATGGGAAAACTATTCTTTAACAGTGGTTTTAGTTTAAAAACTACTTTCTGTGGAGATGATGGGTTTTATGCAAATGTAAAGGCTATTTAAACCCTGATGTTGGGCTGTGTGAGGTTAATCGTGTAATCTAGAAATAATAGAAATTGAATTACCACTGGGAAGTCGCGTGGCCTGAAATTAATATCTATCCGCCGGGAATTGTGGAAGGAATTAGCATTGAAGCTGTACCGATCTATCGTGTTTCGAGAAGGGTTGTTACAATGAGCTCCAATTTAAAAATCATTTTGAATAAACTTATAAGTTAGATTAAGTATATTAGAATGTAAGATCGATCCCAAGGTTAGGCAATAAAGTTGTATATCATTCATAAAGTGTTAGATATAAATAAAAGTATCTATTGTTAAGACCATGTTTGCTTCTTCTTCGAACCCTCTTACACCTGCACCCTTCGAGTCACGACAACTGAAGCACACAATCATGACTTATTTCAGCTTTAAGTACAAAAGGGCGCACATTTTCGAGAGTGAAAGGGGAATTAAAATTTTATGAGGGGAGTGGGTAGTTGAACGACTACCTTGAATTAATGTCACTTTAAAGTCACGCAATAATTATTGGTGATGGAATCTCCTAATTTGGAACTTCGAATAAATGATCAGGATTACTCATGAACTCAATCCTCCCTCTTCTGTATAATTTTCACACCCCGTCTCGACTAAACTTCGATTCTTCGTTGGATTCAATGTGTAGCTGCATTCACTATTTTATGCAATGATTTTAGTTAAGGTATCCGACTACGTTGGGAACCGTGAATTTGCAAAAGCGTGTGTGTAAATGGGTAATATTTATGATATTTAGTGTCACTTAGATTAGAAAATGTTTATAAAATTGTTTGAAGAATAGTATTACAATAAAAAATTATTTAAGTACACTATTTTGACACAAAATGAACATAGAATGACCCATTTTCAAAATATTCTCCTTTTGTGAAAAATGCTTCTATTATAATAATAGTTTGCCTGTATACAGCTCAGACTTCTGTACAGAGGCTCAATTAGAATTTTTGAAATATATAACTTAGAAGTGAGTTAATCCATGTTTTACGACAACAGAGGGTAGAAATTAAAAAAAAAAAACGCCGATAATTATTTCAAATGGTTGTAACTCTGAAAAAAATGTGAAATTTTCAAAAATCATAGTTGACCCTCTGTAAAAAGGTCTGAGGCAAAATATTATTATAATAGAAGCATTTTTCACAAAAGGAGAACATTTTGAAAAAAAGTTATTCTAAGTTATTTTTTTGCCGAAATATTGTATTTAAATAACTTTTTTTTTTGTCAAAATGTCCTTAAAGCAATTTTATACATGTATTCTAATCTAAGTGACACTAAATATCATGAAAATTATCCATTTATGTGCCTTTTGAAAATCACGGTTCCGAACGTAGTCAGATACCTTAAGGGCAAGACTTAAATCAGACTCAACTAGAACGTACCCAGTAATCGAGCTCACTAACATTATGATCATGCTTCTGTGGCTTTACGTATTATTAGAGTTTGTTGCGAGCGAGCAACTATATGAATTGAAATACCGTATTTACTCAAATCTAAGCCACTATCGATTCTAAGCCGCACCTCAATTCTCTACACATTTTTGAGAAAAAATTTTGTGTAAAAGGCTCACCAATGTCTGATACTTACGACATTTAAGAAAAAATTAATGAGAAATAATAAGTTAATAATTTGTTTATTTTGCCAGTATTAAAAACTTTCAAATGCATACATAGCCTATAGCTACTCTAACCATCAGTATCATGTTTCAAGGAAGATTCGTCACTACTATTGTCACAGCTGACTTTGGAATGGGTGCCAGCGTCGCCATATTTCCGCACGATGTCGACTTCCTTGCTGTCCAATGAATTTGTTATGCAACAATTTTTTAAAAGAATGATTATAGAAGAATAAAAAAAAATTATTAGAGGCTCTTGAACAGTTACAAGCAAAAGTTAATCATTTTGTTCACGCCATTGACATACACTGCTGGCCACCGTAAATGCAACACCCAGAAAGACAAGAGATAGCACAACAAAATTTATTTTGTCGATAACATGTTGACCAAGTATCAAATGATTAAATTTATAGACTTCTGTGAAGTGTTGTTCTTGTCAGAATCAGTAGCCAGAGTAGCCGCCATTGTTGGAGATCACCGCTGCCACACGCCTCGGCATTGATTCAAAGAGACTTTGGATGTGTTCTTGGGGTACAGCAGACCAAGTAGCTTCCACAAGTTGCCAAAGTTGATCTGGTGTAGCAGCTGGGGGTGTAATCTGGGTCAATCGTTGAGCAACCATGGACATGTTTTCTAACGGTGAAAGATCCGGAGAGCGAGCCGGCCAGGAAAGCAATTCAATCTGGTGATTAAAGAAGAACCTTTGGACAATGCGTGTCACGTGTGGTCGCGCATTATCCTGTTGAAATATGGCTGTAGCCAAGCCCTGAAGGTAAGGAAGGACAACTGGCTCCAACACCTAGGAGATGTAGCGCTGGCTGTTTAAAGTACCGGCAATGCTTACTAGAGGAGTATGAGAGTGATATCCAATACCGCCCCATATCATAATACCCGGTGCAGGACCAGTGTGGCGGTTCATAACGCAGCTGTTCAGAATCCTCTTTCCACGCTGTCTCCAGACTCGAATCCGACCATCGTGGTGTTGCAGACAGATGCGTGACTCGTCAGTAAGGACAACTTCATTCCATTCTGCCGTCCACATCCTTCTTTCATCGCACCATTGGTGGTGGAGACTATTGTGGTTCTGCGTCAAAGGTAGAACAAGCAATGGACGTCTTGCGGACAGACCCCTCTACTGTAAACGGCGTCGAATGGTATGCGCAGACATTAAATGATACGTTACAGACTCAATGTGCTGTGCTATGGTTCGTGATGTGACTGAGCGATCGATTACTGCCATGCGCACAATTTGCCTGTCCTCACGTGAAGTGGTGCACTGAGGTGGATGCGATAGACCACGTCGGTCCGTCGTACCCTCCTGCATCCAACGATCCCATATCAGCATCACAGTTGTTTGGTTTCGTCCAACACGACTACCGATTTCCTTGAAAGATAATCCACAATCTCGGTAGGCCACTATCCTTCCTCTGTGGAACTCGGATACTTGATCAAAAGCTGATCGCTGTTTTCTACGAAACATAACTGATCGTTTTTTGAAAAAACCACAAGTAAACACAATTGCCGAACTTAAAATCGTCGAAATCTCCAAGCCTTAAATAGCGCTTTCAGGTGGCGCCACAAGCGCGCGTGATGTGTGTCTGCACTGAAATTCTAAGCATTTGCATATCTCACCTCCGCTAATGCATGTTCTAAATTTCATGTTATTTGCATGCTTCCTTCAGGGTGTTGCATTTACGGTGGCCAGTAATGTATAAGGTAAATCAGGGGAAAATGCCCCATTTAAGGAATTTTCCATTAGTTAATTGAAAACTGGAATAACAAGACCATGAAAAAAAATACACTTTATTTTTCAATATTTAATTGTTTATGTATACAAGTTAATTATCTTCTTAGTATGAAAATAAATAAGAAATTTAATATTAAAAAAATTCATTTAATTGTGGCATCTTCATGGGGAAGATGCCACCAGTCAAGGAGTAAGATGCAACAACACCACAGTAAATAGAAAAGTAAGACAAGCATTGCCAAATTAAATGTGAAATAACAATAACAAAAGAAAAAATAATTAATTAAATTCTTTCATAGTTAGTTTACTAAGAGCGAATTTTTCTGCAGAACGGTCTACAGAGCAGGCTCAAGTGGTAGTCGACTTCAGCCCTGCACATCCTCGTCCTATAGAGATCCCATGTGTCATTCTAACAGCATAATTATTAATTGTAGCTATATTTTATACGATAATATACAGTGTTATAAAACGAAAAAAAAAAAATTATTCATTTCATTTATTTCTGAACCATGTGGCGTCTTCCCCCAAGTAGGCATATGCCACACACGCTTATTTCCTTATTCTGCAGTGTTATTGCCGTTTCTGCATGAATCGTATGTGTAACATTATGCGTAACTCACTTACATTGCTAATATCTTATTTAAAATAACAAGTACGTTTATGAACTTTAAATATGAGGAACGGAAATTATATAAAAGTTGTACTCAACACTTTAAATGCTCACAAGATCGAAAAATAAGGCCGATTAAAGACGATTAAATCAGATAAATTCACAAGCCACACTCAATGTCGGACCAGACTCTTCACACAAGTGGCTCAAAATTACCATCTATCGACGTATAAAAGTATTTTTAACCAACTGGCGTCTTCCCCCAACTGGCATCTTCCCCCGAATTACCTTATTTGTTTCATCCTTATCAAATTTTCAGTGGCCACTGCTGTGTTTCCGTTTTTTTCTGCATATAAAATTACCTCCCTTTTCATACTTGCTTCATATTGAACTCGCCTTGATACTATTACCGATTTCTTTGATATTTAGATGATTAAAAGAGAAAGCGCGTACGAAAATATTTCCTAAATACGAGCTGGCAATGATGTTTAGGATAGACTGAAGACTGGAGATAAGCTGCGAAATGGGTTAAGACATCGATACAAGTGGCCAGAATGGAAGGTTACATTTTTCTTTTTGAAACGAGTAGAAATTCCATTTTCCCCACCCAAGAAACATTTTGCCTTCGATTAGAAGTCACACCCAACTTTCAGTAGCATTAACCCTCGAAAAATAGTGCGGCTTAGATTCCAAAGGGAGGCTTAGATTCGGTAGGGCAATGTTCAAAAGGGATCCGCGAACAATTAGAAGTATAATTCGTAAAATCTTACAATACTATGCATCCTAAACGACATAATCTAATATGAAATGCAACTACTATTAGAGTGAAATACTTAGCCTCATGCGATTCAACAAACGTAAAGAAATACTGCATTTTCACAATCTTGTTTTAAATTATAATATCCTCACTGTTAAGTAGTTAAACATTAAACATAAATTAAATAAACATTTTAAACAACAGCGCCATTTTTCTCATTCCATTTGTTTATTATTCTTTTGTACGCAAAAATAAAACTGTTGCCACTCACAACAATACTTAATAATTTTTATCAGAATAAGAATAGAATTAATATTTATTATCAGAAGTAAATAAAATATGCAAGATGACGTCACTGTTTTGGGATTATTTCAGATTTGTGTGCATTTCAAGCGTGCAACACTCACGATAGATATACGGCTAAATATAGTTTTCTAATGCTTAGAAAATGGAAAGAACTAAATAGAAAAATAATAACGGACCAACATTCAGCAAACTTAGAAAATTGTGGAAGAATCTAATGACACTCTCTCTCTATTTCTGCTTCAAAAAACATCAAACGAAATGTGTTACCTAATAAAAAAATTGAGAAAATATCAAGAGTGTATTAAATATGGGTTCAAAAATATTACATTCTTAATCCATTGTGCATAGATAAATTAGTAAATGAAGGTATGAAACCTCTACTAAAAAAAACATAGCGAATTAACAAATAAATCTAAAACATTTTTCTTAAAAAAAATTTTTTTTTTAAATTGAAAGTATCAAAAATCCTCACAAACGTAACATATACGGTAATTCCTCAGAAGACTTTACGGGCATCTTTAAAAATTTCGAATTTAAGGTGACTGCCTACTTTCGGACCCAATTTTTTTTATAAAAACAAATTTTTGAAACAAATTGAGTGTTTTTAGGAAGAAAAATAAAAAAAAATATGTAGATACATAAAATTTTTTAAATAAATATTGTACTTTTAGAAAAATTTGTTGTTTTCAAAGAAGTTTTGCCAAATTTTTACTAAAACGGGTAACACTGTATAAAAATTGCTAATACAATTATCATGATTTTCTTTATGCACAACATACATATTACGGTGCTCTTCAGAATGAACCAAAATCTAAGAGAAATATTAAAATACAAAAAAATTATAGACAATTATACATAATAATATGAAAATTTTGATATTTTTTAAGTTTTTTCTTTATAAAAACTATCCTAAATGAAAAAGCATTTAACATACAACAAAACTCATAGTCCACTTTATGAAAAATAGTATAATAAACATTCCCACAAAGTTTTTCAAAACGTTATCTGATTTGGTTCTTAAGATATCATGTATCTGGTAAAGCGTTTCTTTCGAAAACATAATTTTGAGAAAAACTCATTTAAAGTTTTATCTTACTGCCCTTTTGCATAGAAAGATGTTTTTTAAAATTGCTATAACTTTACTTCTACTTCGCGTAAAAGAAAAGGAAAAACTGTTTTGGAAAAAAAAATGTTCAAACTATAAGATTTTGTAATAAAAAAAAATGCCTTATGTAGGCGAAAAACGACATTTTCAAGGCAGGCAGTCTCCCATAGGAACAGATTTGAGTTTACATGTATGGGAGAATCACTCTCATTCTTCCTTCTGCAGTCAAAATAACGTCAATTATTCAAGTAGAAAAATAAGGTAAAGATTTAGAAATAATATTTTTTATCAAGAAATACCGTTTCTCGCCAAGTTTCCGCCGTATCGCTTTACATATCCCTCTTGTTAAATCGAATACAAAACTCTCCTTTGTTGTCTCAATATAATTTAACGAAAATACTGATTCCAAAATAACTTAATTAAGTGTTATTATGAGATGGGTTTGCAAAGAAGATATATTAGAAGGCTGTTTATGTTGTAAGAAACTGGAAGAGAAAACAAAGAGAAAGTATTTGACATTATTAATAGGTATTTTGAAACGACTAACCTTATCCGGACGTATTATGTAACCGTTTGCACATGATGCTGCAGTATAGGGCTTACAAGGGTGTTTTGCTAAGGCTGTCTTCGGCTAATTTTAAATAGGGGCCCCATTCGGAATATTTTTTCAGATATAAAAGTACTGAAACATTTATATTATATTCTGGCTTCACTAACCTGCTGAGAATCATTTATTTTATCATTTTTATCCGAGTTGCCGCATTTTTTTTTTTTTTACAAAATGTGTTTCGCATTCCCTCCCCCCTTCCCCTATACCGTAATGCTGATTGAGCTATCCCTTTACATGTTAAAAGGAAAAACTGATTATTTAAGAAATATTTTGAAATTTTAAAAACACTACATTATGCACAAATGCATGAGTTACAATCTCGCAAATTTTTATAAATACAGTCGGACCTCTATATAATGAAGTCGCTAAATCCCGGAAAAAAGTTCGTTATACTGAAAATAATCTATGTAGAGGTTCATCTTTTAATATACCTTAAAAACCGCATAAAGCAAATTTTAAATTCATAAACATTATACATTAAAAAACTTAATTATTCACACCTTTTTTAAAATTAATATGTGTTTATTCTATTTATCTTATCCATTAAAAAAAAAGATATAAAGAAAAACTGCAAGGATAAGAAAAAAGAATGTCGAAGAATACTCCGTATTTTCAATATTAAAAAAATAATTTTATATTAAAATTAATGAATTTTAAGGACATTTTCTAATTTAAAGCATACAAGTAATATTAAACATACATTATTTTATTACTAGAACACGGGGACACGGGACAAATCCACTGAGTGTGAAAGGGAATATCGAAGATGTTTCTAGTGAACTGGACTATGGGGATTAAAAGTTGCGCTTCTTAGATGAAACGTCCAGAATTCTATTGCTCTCGGCGAGTTAGGATCTAATAAAAGATTTATAACCACCTTAAAATGTGTTAAAAGAGGGAATAACTTGAAATGTTGAGAAATACTTTAAAAATAGGGAGAGAAAAAAAATTGAATCTCAAAAGAAAAAGTTCGTTATATAGAAAATGCTCTTCTCTATAGAGAGGTTATTTTACGAAGAAAATCGTGAAATGTTCAAGATTCCAGGAAAAAGTTCGCTATATATAGAAATTCGCAATATAGAGGTTCGTTATACAGAGGTTCCACTGTATGTATATACATATATATAGAGAGGGCATTTTTTCTCTCCGAAAATGTGCTCCGTGTTAAGTTCACACTCTCGTACCGAGGGTGAAAACAGTCTTAATATAATATTTTAAGTAATCATATATATTGTAATTTATATAAATAACAATATTTAAGTTGTAAATACACAAGTAAAAAATAAAAAAAAATAATTAAACTCAATTTCTACTTAGGTCATTAAAGAAAAATTTGCTGGCTGGGCAGTTGGTTTGTCGCTGGCCTTGTACGCCTAAGGTTGCGGGTTCGACGACGGCAAAAGTGGGTGGATTTTCTTGGTGCAGAAAATTGAAGAAGAATGCGAAATGTCGCAGGATTATGCGGCATGTAAAAGATCCTTAGATTCCTGTTTGGCTTGGTGCTCTCGGCAAAATTAAAATTCTAAGTACAATTTCGCATTGCCAGAGCTGAGGTGCCTCCCTCTAGGGAGGAAACTGGGCGTCAAAATTAACTGCGGTGATTGGTATCCGCCTTATATGGGGCCGCACTAAAAAGAGATATCAGCTCCCGCGTGGAATGTGCTAGGTCTACAATGGTAGAACACCAACCCCTAGCCCCAATAGAATTTTTTTAAAAATTATTTTAGTTACTTTTTATTAAATAATTGCAATTAATATAAATATGCATATACACATGGCAGAATCACAATATAAGGTGGCAAAAAATTTCTTAAATTTTTTCTTTTACACGTTTCATTTTTTATTTTCTTCCCTCCTTGACTCAAACTAGAACCCGGAATGAAAAAAGAATCTGATAAAAAGAATCTTTTTTCCAGCGATCTACACGTTTCGCCACTGTGTGTGTGACAGTATTTATTCCCAAACTTATATCCTGCTAAATATCATATATATTCCCGGGCTGTGCAAGGTCGACTTAGCCTTTCATCCCTACTGCAGTGGATCGATAAATGAGTGCCAAGCTTGCTTGGGGACTTAAATTTCTTTAAATAAAAATGAAAACCTGTCAAATTGGCAGTGCACGATAAACGGGGATCGACGATGCTGAGAAAGAAAGCTGGGATATGAAATGTTGCAATGTGTTACACTGTACTACTTAGTTTTCCCCAATCAATAATCGCCACTTTTTATTATTTATATTGTAGAAAAATAATTATTTTGAGTCTAAAATCATCTGACCTAAGTTAACACACACACACTTTTTCTCTTTTTTTTTCTAATATTCATCTCTTGGTCGCAATGCAAAATTATGAAACAATTTTTTTAAAATATTATTTTCCTTCTAATCTCCATATTATAGAACATCTTTTCAATAAAGGTAGGTTCTGACTGATGATAATTTTTTTCTCCCTATAACCCCGACTAGACTATAGACTAGACTAGAATTTTTGAAATGCATAACTCGGAAGTCGGTTTATCCATGTTTTACGAAAACAGAAGGGAGAAATTTTAAGAAAATACGCCGATAATTATTTCAAATGGTTGTAACTCTGAAAATAATGTGAATTTTTCAAAAATCATAGTTGAGCCTCTGTACAGAGGTCTGAGCTATATACAGGCAAAAACTTAATAGAATAGAAGCATTTTTTACAAAAAGAGAACATTTGGAAATAAGGTTATTCTAAGTTCATTTTTTGCCAAAATATTGTATTTAAATAACTTTTTTTGTCATAATGTCCTTATAAAACAATTGTATACATGTATTCTAATCTAAGTGACACTAAATATCATGAAAATTATCCATTATCGCTTTTTTAAAATCATGATTCCGAACGTAGTCGGATACCTTAACAATGTACTTATGTACTATGAGTAGCACGTATTTCTGTCGCATAATTGATGTATTTTATTTTATATATATATTATTTTACCGAATCAATATGAAAAATGTGAATAGAATAAAGAAAATACATGCATGGTTTCAGTATTATATGAGATGCGTTTATTTACCCTGTTTTCTTACTATATAATCAAAGGAAACCGTATTTAGGGATAAACTCCAGTCGTGCATCAAAGCCGACACACACACACACACACAATTTTTTTTTTTTTACGAAAAAAGCTTTTATAATGGTCAATAGGTAAAAAAACATTGCTTATTGTGAATAATAGTAGCCAAAGCTTATAGTAGCCTTTTGTTTTTATTACTGAAATGATCTAAAAGATTTCGAGTTGAATGATAATACATGTCTCGAAAATATATAAAAATTACTTAAGTATTAAGTTCAACCCCAGCATCGATTACGCATTACAATTCTTTTCTCTGACTGGAAAAAGCATACTTAAAACAATTACAAAAAATGACAGTTTAAGCAACATAACTTTTTACAACAAACGATTATATATATATATTATCTGTAAATATAAATTAAGTCATCAGATAAGTTAGAGTTTCATGAATTATTGAATTAAAGCAGACGATAATAATACGGAAGAAAGTTTTCAACCTAAACAATATGGATAATTACTGTATAATTTAAATAGCCAATTAAAAATTGGTTTAAAACAAAGAAAAGAAATTTAAGTAGAACTAAATACTACAACACGAAACATTTATATTGCTTTTACTAAAGTACAGCATATGATTAGATATATCTCTCATATACAATAAATTTGGATCAACATTATTATACTATATTTCCCCACACACAGTTCAATGAATTTTTTTTTCAGTATAGTTTGAAAAAAAGAGGAAATAAGTAACTTTATAATATAGGTTCCAGTTATTTATTCTTGCTTAAACCAAACTCTTTTGAATTCCAAAACAAAGTAGTGAAAAACAAAAGTTGCCACGATTCAGGAAATCAGGCTCGATATTTAAATTGCCATCTACAGATTCAACAAAAAGATGCAAATTCGAAATTCGGAGCCTAATGCAAAAATAATGCATTTTCGAATTTGCATAAAAATCATCGTTTCTCACGACAACCTATCGTTTGTGAAAGGATCGCATTTCCACATCCAACGAGACCCCGTAGAAATATAAAACATTAGCAATAAATAAACTCCTTCGAATTTTTGCTTATTTTCCTTCGTCATAAGCATTCGAAAATTCTTTTTGCGCCATTTTTGAAAATGGTAAGAGACGGAGATTTATTCGAATAAATTATTGTTCAAGTAAGAAAGCTTCTTAAATATAAAAAAAAAACATCCAATGAAATCGAATACTTATTTTCAACGAGTTAAATTCTAATTTCAAATGTGTTATTTTATTTATAGATATGGATAACAAGTGATTATTTTAAAATTGATTTTAAAAAAGAATTTCATTTAAACATGAGGATTGATTTTTTTCCAAACGAGGATTTTGATATTATTAATTTGTACTGCTTTTACGAAACTGGTTTTTGTTAACCGCAAAAAAAAGATCAAATAACTCAATTTCTAATTTTCAATCAGTTTGCTTAAGCTTGGGGAAGGGTAATATAAGAGACACAGTGTATCAAGTGGCTCTTATTTTTAAACTTACTAGAACTCGTCTGGTGGAATTAGAAAAACAGTAAAATGTATCTTAGTTAAAAAAAGTATTCCTGTGAGTTCAAGAAATGTATTGATGGCACTGTATTCGATTACAGTTCTCATTAAAATATTGTACGAGAAAGAACTCCCCCCCCCTCACTGAATTAAAAAAATGGTGAGGGGGGGGGGAGTTAGTTTCTACTAAATATAACTTTGAACAAAATCGCAGTGGATCAAATGCTCATTTTTAAGTCGTTGACCAAAATTAAAAGAATTTTCACTTATGTTTATATATATATATATATATATATATATAATTTATTTATCAGTACTGTAGAGTTTTAACGGAATTAGGTACGTACATTGATTGATATAATACAAAAAAAAAAAATGCCACACTACATTTATCGTGGAAATGAGTGATCATTGTAAACTGTTTACCCCAAAGAAAAAAAACTTTAAAAAAAAAGCTTCAAAAAGGAACAAAATATGTTTAAAAAATAACAAGCCTAAAAGTGAGACACATGAAAAATGACTATAGCAGTGATGGCGAACCTATGACCCGTGGGTCAGACACTGACCCACGCAAGCTTTTTAACTGACCCATGATTGCTAGGCAACCACTTGTTTGCTTACGAGGGCTTATAAAGATTTTCTAATTTGTGTCGACTATTTATATTCTATTTGAATTTTTCAAGCCCATTAACACAAATGCTATCTATAACCTTCAGTTTGATCATTACTGCTCCAAACACTGGCGTAGCTAGTCCTAAGTGGACCCCGAATCCAAATTCTTTGGAGGCCCTTTTCGGTGGGCTCTCAATATGTTATGCTCTCTTCTTACATATTTTGGGGCTCCTGAAGCTTGGGGGGCCCCGTA
>BMAV01007038.1:18741-34402 GCA_019973955.1 Trichonephila inaurata madagascariensis
TACCCTCATAGATCTCCAAATTTTAAATTTTTACCGTAGAGATTTCCCTATTCAACAGTGGCATAACGTAGAATCTTAGGCAAAATCAGGTTCTGAGCTCCAAGTCGGACCTTACAAAGGGTTCATACTTAACGTCAATTATGCTTTGGGCCCCTAGAATTCTGTCTCCCCTGCAATTCGGGGGTTGCGGGGGTGTACGTTAAGCCTCTGCCACTGGCGTAGCTAGCCCTGCATTCATTTTTAGATATGAGAGTCTTGTTAGTGGAACTGTAGTTACACATGTTAGGGCTCCCGTAGCTTGGGGGCCCCGTATCATTGATACGGCGGTAGCCACGCCCCTGGCCAGTGCCCTTAACGCTTCTGCCTACGTGCTTTTTTTAGAATGTAACCCTTCATAAGAGCGGTTTGAGTTCGCCACTGTTGGCAATCAGTTGTATACTTTCGGGAAAATACCGTTTTGATAACCCGGATGGTTCTGAAAAGGAGAAGGCAAGTTACAATTGCCCTTTCAAGAGCATTCCAAACATGCTCCACAAGTGTCGGGATTTGACAGGTTCATCCATACAACAAATATTCTTACTTTTCAGAAATTAGTTGGCCAAACAAGCTTTACATGCACGATCATTGTCCATTAAGCTTTCGTTCAGAACTTTTTGAGAAATAAATTTCGATTAAATTTATAAATTCTCTTCATTTTAAACATTCATGTGAAAATATTTTTAAGCGATTTTTTCTTTTATATAAATTTGCTTCCTTTTGTAATCAAGCATACTTTTAGCAAAACTTTCTCAACATATTTTTTTAAATTTCCAAACCACATCACACATCAATTGTTAAAAAAACATCATATTTACTTAAAATTTATTCATTAGAGCATACTAATTCATAATTATCATTATCATATGATTGCATTCATCCGATTTTGGCAGTTATGAATTGGTCTGCTTAAACCCAGTGTTGATTGATTGTTTGTTAACATCGTTGAAACTACACTAGGGTTAGGAAACCAAGTATAGTTGAATATTCTCGTACATTTCGAGATTTAGATGAATAGTATGTCTGGTTAGTTCACACTCAGCATTAGTTATACTTTATATAATGGCCGTAAGCTGTACAATTCCAGAAGTGCACTATCCCTTCTTAGAAACTAAGGAATAATTTCGTTTACAAACATCTTAAACTGAAGATCGTAACAGCTCCTGTCTTGTTTACCGTAACTAACTGTTCCAAGCAGCAGAAGTGCCCTCTGGCAACCAAACATCTTCAGAAGAGGCCAGATGAGGAGAGAATGTGGTTGGCATGAGAAGCCGCTCATGTTCGTTGCCCATTATAATTTTTAACGATAGGTGTTGTCTTTGTGTAAATGTGTAAATTAACTTAAACTAATAAATAATAGTTATACTAAAGGAGGTTTCATTGAACCCAACTCCGAATTTACCACATTTAGTTGAATCTTTAAAGTCCAACGCTCTACAAGATGAGGTGAAAACAAATGTATTTTTAGAGAGAAACTTCATTTGTGAAGCACCGATATTTTGCTAGGCTTTTCTACAATAATTTTTATTAAAAGAACATAAGAGGAAGCTTAACACTGATCTTTGAGTAAAAAGGAAAAAAAAAACACCTAAAAATCTTTGAAATGAAATTAGATTAAGCATGACAGAAATCCGAAATTAAGCGTTGTTGAAGTAAATTAATACCTTTTGAGAGGTACTTGGTATTATCGCAACAATATTGGCGACATTATATGAAAGAAAGCACATGGTTGCCAATTCAGCGCGTACGACACATGGGAAATCTGGGTTGCCAACTTGGCGAGTTATTTTGAACGTAGGCATTGTTGCTACAGTACCCATTTTGAAAGGGAAAAAATTCAATAGCAGTATACAACCTCTGACAAAAAAGTTCGGTGAATGAAGTCAGAACGGCCGATCTGGCAAAACTGGCGGAACAAATCGCTGCACATGCGTAGCGGCAGGTGTTGGCCATCTGCCCCCACCGTTGTTCAGTTGAGCGTCGTTTGTTTTCTGTATAAGACTTATTTTACCAAGTGCTTGTTTAGTGCCTTGGTTCTTAACTGAGAACAGGAAAAAGAACGAACAAAAGATCAACTTAAAGTTTTATTTTGAGCTTGGAAAGACACCGGAAGAAACTTATGCAATGCTGGTAGGTGTTTAAGATAGAGAACTGTCCATGAAGTGTGTGTACAAGAGGTTCGCTTGTTTTCGAGAAGGCCGGGAAAGTGTTTCTGATAACCCCCGTAATAGAAGACCGGCAACCTCCGTCAGTGACGAATACATTGAGAAAGGGAGGAAATTAATCACGAAAAATCGTCGATTAACTGTGCGCATGATAGCTGATGAACTGCAGATTAATCGTGAATTCGTGCGACAAATCGTTATCCAGAATTAGGGGAGGAGAAAACGTGTTGTCGTCTTGTGCCACATCACTTGACCGATGATCAAATGCAGACACGTTTAGAGGCTTCACAGAATTTTGTCGAATGGAAATGGAGGATGCGACACCTAATTTCTTGAACTGTATTGTCACTGAGGATGGGTCCTGGCGTCTCAGGTACGACCCTGAAACGAAACGGCAAAGCATGAAGTGGCGTTCTCCTACATCACCTCGTCGGAAAAGGTCAGAGAAGAAAAATCACGCACCCAAACGGTGCTCATTGCCTTTTTTGATAGCCAAGGCATTAGTCACGAAGAATTTCTACCTGAGGGAACGGCGATAAATGCTGCAAGGTACATTGAAATTTTGACTCATTTCATGAAACATCTACACAGGTACTATCTCAGTACGCACAAGGTTCATGGTTTTTTGTTCACGACAATGCTCGCCGTCACACAGCCAATATCGCCAAACATTTCTTGGCAAAAAAATAAAAAGGGAAAAAAGGGTGTGTGTGTGTGCAAATTGAACATTCACCATACTCGTCAGATCTCAATTCACCAGACTTTTTCCTATTCCCACAACTCAAACTCGCTGTGAAAGGAAAGAGATTTGATGATATTCCTGACATCCACAACGAAACGTGACAAGGCTTTTGAACTCCATCCCAAAAGAGGACTTGCAAAGTTTCCAGGACATGTATAGCAGATCTCAGCGATGCATAATTACGGGAGTTATGGGAGGTGATTATTTCGAAGGACAGTAAGGTAACTTTCGTTAATATTTCATCTACGTTAATGTAACAGGACTATTCACCGAACTTTGTTGGCAGAAGTACAAGTATTTGTATGAAATAAGTAAACATGAAGGAAAAACTGAAACGAAACCACCAAAAGGGACGGGTTTTCAAGGGTGGATTGGGAATTCAAATTAGATTTAAAACAAGAGGCAGGTTTCATTTTTGAAGGGAAGGGTATTTCTTCTTATTAAAGCTTAAATAAGAAAATATTTAAAAAAATTTACATAGTAACACTTTAATATTAATGTTTCTTAAAAATAAAACTTTACTGAAGTAAATATTCGATATATTTAAGACCTCTATATTTTTGAGCACCAGGAAAGATCCAGAAAGTCCAAAAAATTTCTAAGGAATTTTCATATAAAAATGTTACCTGTTTAGATGTGAATAGAATTAGCTTATCACTTTCGTTCCATGAAACTTCAGTTGCAACGAAATTTTTTTTATTTGGTATGAAACTTTTCTCCATGCATTACAAAAACAGCATTCCAAAATAAACTGTTGTAGTTATGGCAGGAATCATGCACTTTTTGAACTCTAAATGTGATTCATAATTCTTTGAAATTTATTTATTCTTTAAAGTTTATTTTTTTGTTAAAATATTTATATGATAATTATGTTGTCTAGTTTAACCATAGATTCTCTGCGTCTAGGTATCAACTAAATGAATACGAAAATGAAAATTGAAAATAAATAAATAAATAAATAAAAAATGAGCACAAAGTAAAAAAAAAAAAATCGTTTGTCGTTACCGTTATTTAATGTTTTTTAAAAAAATTAAATATGGGGTAAAATGTGAATGTGTTTTACTCTTTTAGTATTAAAACTGCATTCTTCCATTTCATTTTCTTAAAATGAATTAAAAAGTATAAGTTTTAGTGATAAATAGTTTTATTTTTAAGAGTACAGTTTCTGTGGAAGAATGTAATTGAATTAATGAAATGTATTAAAAATTTATTCTTAATAAGATAGCTCTTAAAAAAATGAAGAATCAGAATTTTTATTACAAATAATAGGATAAAATAACGTTTGTAGCTTATAATTTTTAATTGTAGCTAAATATATTTTTTGGAAATCGTATTCACTAGGAAGTAAAATAATAATTCAAAACATTATAGCAGAATATTTTTTAAAACTTTTAGGGAGGACATTCTTAGTAAAAATTGAATAATGTTAAAATTAAGATAAAAATAACTATAATGTATTTATTAATATGTACATAATGTTTATTTAATTTGAAAATTCTTTTCGAAAAAATGGCAACCAGAATTTATCTACGAATTAAAACAAAAATTAATAAAAGAGATAATAGTTGTAATATGAAGTCATAGATGGCAGCACAATCTTCCATTTAGGAACGTTTTTCTCACAATGGACAGAGCGGCGGATGATCGACTCAACTCAAAGTAGTACGACCAATCAGAAGACCGAATTACAGACCACCTTCCTCTTGAGGGCTGGCTTGTATCAAAATTTCAGCTCGACTTCAATCTAAAAGGAACCACAAAATCTAGTAAATTTTTACATTTAGTTACTGCAACGAGGACTATTCCCCATCTAGAGAAATGTGGACTTATTTGTTTTGCGTGTTATTGTCTTTGAATGTGCTTAGCGGATTTACAAATGGAGAAAAGGTATGGCTGGTTTCTTTCCTCTTTACCGCTTAGGTTACTGCTCTTGAGTGTAATGTTGCTCTCGGCTTGTATCTCTATGACAAGCCATGTGTTTTACGGATTGGTTGCGAACTACCATGTGCGATCGATATCGAAGAAAAAGATATTATATTTTCATAATGCTGGCAGTCTTGATAGATACGAAGCTTTAATTTGTTGCGTTTTAAAACATTTTACTATTTTCACTGAATTTCGATCGTATATGTACTTAGGTTTTGCTTAGCGAAAAATATCCGCGCGTGTTTGCGAGCACTAATTTTGTTACTAGATTGTGATAGTTTTATCTATATTTTTGGAGTATTTTTGACAGTTGTGATAATTTTTGTCTTGTGCAATTGTCAGTAGATTTTTTTCCCTTGATAGCTTCAACCTGTAATTTTCCATCACATTTTTATAAAAAATTGATTGTCTTTACCTTAAAATATGCGTTAAAATATAAAATATATTTTTAAGTTTGAATCCGGCATTACAGTTTTATTCTTACTTCCTAGATAAAATTAATATTTAAAAAGTTATGCAGTCGAATCTTCGTTGTCAGTTTTCGTTTAACATGAGTGATGTATTTATTTGTATAATTATAGTTAAATGTGTTAACAATAGCTATAGACGTTTGCAGTTAAACTAAATATGCATTTAGATTGAAAATAATTATTATTTATTGGATGAATTTATCTGTATATCATTATATTGTCCTTGAATTGCTGTATTAATAATTGTAAAATACGAATTCTTGACCTTGTATACTGTAAAATATTTTAATATTTTCTTTGTTATGGGCTTACATTTTATAAGTAATTAACATCTAATTCTAAATATGCAGCCATTATACATTTTTAAAAATTTTTATTTGATATCTAATTAACTTAAGATACATTTTTAAATTTCTAGATAAATGCCTATAAAAAATTAGAATTTTGTTCTGATATTATGATAATGCATGAATAATTATTTATTTTTGTATTATTCTATGAATTATTCTTTGGATATCAACTATTACTTTAAATACAAAACCAGATTTTGTTTCCTGTCTGAACTCAATAGTATGTATCTGGCTACAAATAGTTTCTAATGCATATTTTATCTTGAATTTACTTTTTTTTTTGCAATTTATTTGGTTTGAAACAGCATAAAGGTACAACTTTTTCATCTTTATCGTTGTTTATCAATAATATATATTCTTGTTTGTTCTGCTTCCTCATGTTTGTTGAGCTCGCTAAACTTTTTTTGAACTTTTTATTTCAAAAGTTTTCAACTCATTTAATAATCTCATCTAATATATTGCTTATGAAGGAAATTTCTGGTGTCTAAAATTCTTCTTATTTGAACCCCTTGAATATAGATATTTTTGCAAGAATCAGTAACAATAAATATGTGTATGAAAAAAATTATGCATTGTGCTGTGTTAATCTAAATTAAAGTTTCAGTGGTTGAAAATAATTGTAGAAATCAAATATTTTTTTTTATGAAAGTTTTTTTTTTATAAAACCTCAGTTATTTGTCTCATAGAACCTCAATTATTATTCTGACATAATAAAACAATTGTTCAGCTTTTTTTAAGTAAGAAAAATTTTTTTGTAGGGATTTTCCCTATATTAAATGATTTTTTTAAGTCAATGAATTGTGTAAAATGATTATGTATGTACTGAATAAGTTTATAATAAATAATTAAACCAATAGAAACATATAAAGTTTCATAAGATTAGTAATAAAACATTGGTTGTCAGTACAAAAAAATCATGTCAACTCTTTTCGAAAAAAAAAATCAAATTTCAGATTTAATTTATTTTTAGAATAAAATTGGTTTTAATTTTTTGAAATTGTATCTGTTAGGTTACATTAAAAAAATACAAAAAAAAAAAAACCTGTGTAGGAATTAAAATATTTTTATAATCTTGGAATCTTAGAATAAGGAACAGAAGACTAAAATCGTACAAAATTTATGTGTTTAAGCATAACAAGATTTTCAAGTTTAAGAAGAGAATACTTTATTCATAGCTGTACAGTTATTGTACTGTATTATCTTTTGTTGACACTTTTCTAATTTTTTTTTTAAATTCCATCAATATTCGTATGAGAGATTGGATTTTGAATTTTATGCATTTGTTACTTTTTTGTATTTTCCAAATATATTAATCGTATACATATGTATACAGTACATTTAAAATGGCCCTGCTTCTTTAAATAATTATAAAAAAAAATCTGCAATATTAAAAAAATTTTTAATGCAAGAATTTTGCATATGTGGCAAATGAGATTGTCTTATATTTTATTGTGAATGTAAAATAGTAAGGTTGTATATTAATTGTAAAAAACATTCAAAGACATTTAAAATATTATTTCTGAATATTTTGCACGATTTTATTATGGATATAGATCCTTATTTTGCACAATGCTGTTTTTAAAATTCACAATACAAGAATTCTGGTATTTTATACATATAATGCCAACCGGAGCAGTGGTTGCAAACCTTTAGAACTTTGTGGATTACTAAATGTATGATTTTATATCAGGCAGACTCAGTGGCAGATTGGTCAAAGAAATTGGCCATGGCAGGAAAAATTGCTCTAGCCCACCTGGTGTCTGCCCTGTAGTCGGCCAGACTGCTAATATGATTAACATCTTTATGGTGGAACACTACAACTATATTGTCACTTATTTACATCTATATTTGCATTTCTATACCACTGAAAGAGGAACTTCACAAAAAGCAAACACAAACTGTCAACACTAAACTATCAACAAATTGGTGTTATGTCACTAAATTGCCATGGTTGTCAACACTCATGCTACATACACTTGCAAAAGTAGCTTAAAAAAATCGCTTAACTCAAAAGAAATTTTGCTATAAGTTGTGTGTAGCTAAAGTTTTTTTAAAAAAATATAATCCATATTCATTTTGTTACGTCATTTTTTAAACCGAATCTTCATAAAAAATAAGTAATGTCCTAATTTTTCTGCAGATCATCAAAATTAATTCATGGACTACTAGTTCGTAACCACTGAATCAGAGCAGAAAAGCTTTTTTAATTATTTTCAGTATTAATATAAGTTTTTATTTTGTATAGGTTTTAGTGAACTTGTTAACACATTCGAATGAAAGTAATAGTTTATATGCCTTAAATTTTATTGTGTTTATGCTGGACCATGGGTCGGCTGTGGTGTGGCAAACTAAGCTATCAATACAATTCAGCTAACCTCACAGTAGTACATTTTTATATCAATTCTTTTCTCACCGTAATGCATGCAGTTAGAGAATAGAGGTCAATAACATAGATTTACAGTTTTATTATACATTAATTTTGTATCATTTAAAGATATTTTTTTAACATAAAAATGAACAGCATAAAATAAAATAATTTCTTCAACAAAACTAACAAAATTTAAATTGCACATATATTATGTATTTTTAAACCCATTTATTAAAATAAGAAATAGACAACATAAAATGTAAGTATTTCCCTTCATCATAGTTAAATAAAAATTTTAATGTCAACTTAGTGCTTGCACCGCTCTACACTTTCAAATTATAAAATCAGGGATATAATTTTTGACCTTCAGTTTGACATGATTCTGAGCATTCAGTTAAACAATTTCTTAGTGGATACAAAATATTTTTCTTACCAGGAAAGATTTTTTTTACTTGGATATGTAAAACCGAAAGCGGAAAGCAGAGTAAAAGCAGAGTATGTGCAATTTTTTTGTTTTTTCAAACCATTAAATCTGTCCAGCAGTGATATTCAATAATTTACAAACCAGCTGTAAATTTTTCTTAAGAGTTATCTTTCAGATTTTTTTGTAATTCTGCAAATGTCCATCATTCTGTAGATGTTTGCCCAATAAGGTCTATTACAAATTTATCATCTTGTATCCATTTAAGAATTGACAAATTTCCGACCCCTCCTTTAGACAATAGGTTTTTTAACTTATTTCTTTTCTTTTTATTGTCTCCTTCGGTGGATAGTGACAATTATTAGCCAATTTTTTAAAATTATGTACATAATTTTGTTCTTCAGATATCCTTGCTTATTCTTTTTTGAACTGATGGTTTATTTCCTTAGTAGCTGTCTGGTATCCCAAGCAAAATGCTTATTATGGAGAGATTCCTTTAAACTGTTTTTTAAAAGACTGTTTTTCTGTCGTGCCTTAGGATGTTTATTTGCTTTTTCAAAGAATTGTAAAAAAATTTTCTGTAAAAGATTTTAATTTCAAAATTAAAGAAATCATTTCTCTCAGGAATTTTTATCTTTATATATAATAAATCCTGCTAATTCAATAAAGAAATATTTTTGTTCCATTTCAATATTTTCAGTCTCAAATTGAACCCCAATTTTGTGTGCTGATAATGTATCTTTAAATATATTTTAAAATTATTTTTGTGTGGTGTTAATTAACTCCATCTTGGATATATTAAATGGAAACATTTCAAGATTTTCCCTTTTTTTTTATTCTTGTTAAAACAATCCAGCCATTATCTTTGTTTTTTGAAACAGGATATTTTCTTAGACATAGTGTTTCATTATCTGGTTTCTGAACAGATTTTAAATTGTGGCTTGCATTTTGAATGTACAATTGTTGCCTTCTTGCTCCATTCTTTTTGTTTTAATTGTTAATTTTAATATTTATTTAAATATTTTTTTTATATCTTGAAAGTTATATTTTTTATAAAAGTGAAAAAATTCTTATTTATTAAAATTTACTTTTTAATCGTGTTTATTGTAACAATTATACCTTTGAGCTAAACCTAATGTATTTTCCTCCTAACTTTTATTTTGCATCCATTTTCAAACGTTGAAAGAATCCAGATCCAACATCTTGTATCTAATTTTATCTAGATATTTAAGATAAATCTGTCTTTTATTTGTTGAGAGCATTTTGTTTATTCAACGATAATAGTTAAATATTAGATATTAATTTGCTCACTATTCCAGGCTTAAAATAAATCTATCAATATAAATTTAACAAAGCAGGGGCAGAAATATGATAAATGTGGATCAAAATTAGTAAAATTAGTTTGGTTTCATTAATGAAATAAGAATTTCCTCTCATGTTTTCTAAAATATACAGATAAAAAATTCAATTAATATATATATGCAATGTAAATAAATAGATATTAAAAATGACACTTGTGGATATTTGGCTGCAATTCTAATAAAGGTATACAGTAGAATAAATGAAAAGTCTGTTTTTTATTAAGTATATTAAAAAATAAATACAATCCCCCTCCTTTTGATATTGAATTCATAAATATTGGAAATCTCAGATTGTGTACTTTTTGTTTCTACTCTTCCAAGTTTTAAAAACTCGGTCATGTTCTGTATGATCCAGTATAAAAAATATTAATATTTCACTATTCAAGAATTTGTGGCGAATCTATATAATACAAGAATCTGTATAAGTCAGTAACAGACTGCGGACTGAAGTGATCGCATGCTACGTGCTTAAGGAACCAAAGGTCGTGAGTTCTATTCTCCTCAAATTTCAAGTGAAAGTATAAAATTTACGTTGCCGTTAAAAATATGTATTTTGATAGTTTTTTTTCTAGTTCTAAAAAGTATGCACACTGAAGTTTGAAAAAACAACAAAAAACAAAAAGAAGGTATGGAATTTTAAATTTAAACTTTCAACTACCTCTCCCTTTTTTCAAATGAAATACCTGTGTTACAGTTATTCAATAATGCAGGACGTATATACAGGACAGATAACCAAAAAGGGTTGGTTGCTTTGTATAAATTGGCAAAATTGAACACTTATAGAATGTGTATCAAAGTATGGGAGTTGTATTTTGAGTAATTCACATTTGAGAACATAATTGGCTTTGAAATGCGATGTACTATATTAATAGACTCTTCAATATTCAAGCCATTTGCGTAGACAAGGGTGGTGTTTGGGGGTTCATACCCCTCCTATAGACCAACAGATTTTTCATTTTTTACCATAAAGATTACCACTAGAGACTTTCATCTACGCTTTTTTAGAAATATAACCCCTCCCATGAAAGTAGTCTGTGTTTTACGGATTCAAGCTTTAAAGTGAAAATGCTGATATTTAATATTAGTTGGAGAGACATATAAAAGTCAATTATCATAATAAATTGCTGTATTTTCCGTTTCGCCGGCGCTAGTGATAAAGTCGCTAAAAATAATACAACCGACGCCAAACGGAACATTCCCGCTGGTTATCTTTTACCACCACTTTGTCAAAACAAGTCGCCGTCTTTCCTTAACAGTAACGTCTCTTACTTTTTTTACTTATATTTGAATTCAAACTTTTATTTAATGTGTGAAATATAAGTAAAGTTTCTTTTCTAAATGTGTATTGTTGTATTTTTGATGTATCAAAAATTTTTTTGTTTTATTTATATTTATAGTAAATTTTATGAGAAGAAAAGAAACTATTGGACAGTTTAGTGTGTGTGGGGGGGAGGGGAAGTAAAACCAAATTGTTTAAAATAAATTTTTTCATTTTATTTAAAATTTAGTTACTAGCACGTTTAAATTGTGAAAATGAAGATAATTTTGTGTGCATAAATGTTATAAAAAAATTAAATAAAACTCTGTTCGTTGAGAACTGAGTTCTATTTAATTTTAATTGGATGTGTTTTGGTGCTTGATAGAAGTCATGAAAACTGGACATTTAAATGCAAACATGTCTTAGAAGTTTCAAAGATGAATGGTATTTTTATGCATATCAATGCATTTTTTTATTTTTATTTTCCGAATTTTATGCTGAGAGATACAATTAAAGGTTTCATGCAAACCAGCCATTCCGAAATCGTAAACAATCCAAGGAAGATAATCACAAGTCTGTCCTTGAACTCTTTGGCTACGTAGTCCTTCAGAAAAAAGAAAGCTGTGAAATGCGGATGTATCAAATGAATGTTTGAAAGGAAAGATGGCGGTGCGTGTTGTCCGTTTTACGTCATTTTAAGTACTCCCCCTTCCCTCCCCCCAAGAAAATTTTTTTTAACAAAGTGTGTTAAAAACAGCTTCTTTAAAAAAATTCTTTTTCCCCTTCGAAAGTATTCTCATCGGAAAGGGTGCCTTTTTTATTATAGTTGTGGTTTTTATTGAAAACAACTTTCAAAAAACTTTATATTTCTGGTGAAGTATTCGAAATAAATATTTAAGTGTGTGTTTTTGGACACACAGCGCGATTAAGTTGCTAAAAATCGGTCAGAAAGGCAACTGAGAGTTTTTTTTTAATGAATTAATTTTTTTATACCATTTTCTATGATATCACAAAATTTGAAAGTTCGAAGTTAAAAAAATGCAGAGTTATGATAACTTTTATGTTCTTTTTTATTCACATCCCAATGGCAAATAAAAACTTGTCAAAGAAAATCTCAAAGAAAAAAAATAACTGGTTTGTCTTCATTTAAAATGCTGACATTTTTTTTCTATTGTGCCACATACTTCAATAACTTTTCTATTTATTGCCATTAGTATATGTTACAAAAGTCGACCTGCATTTTTAAATCAAAGCAATAATTATATTTTTAAAAATAGTTGAATTTAGAATGTATACATTTTTTAAGGAATTTTCAATAATCATTCATAAAAAAAGTGTTTTACAAATATCATCCATGTTAGCAGAAAACCCATCTATACTTTTGTTATACATAGTTTGACGTACTTGAAAATCAAATTTCATGTGCGTATGTCAATTATTGTAGGAGTGTACCATTTTTAAATCCCTTTAAAAATTTTCTATAAAAAATTAAATGATTAGCTCTTTGTAGTATTTTTTTGAGATCAAAAAACTGTTTTACGTAATACATGTACTTAAATTACGAGCAAAAAAAATTGTAAAAAAGATTTTATTGTAAATTGTGCCATGTCCCATGGTAGGAAACATGGAACTTGGTATAATATCAAACGTGGTTAATGGTACCATGCCAATTGCATGTTAGAAAAAAAAAATTACTATTTTGAATCGCGTGTTATTGATTTTTTCGTGTGATAAAGTTACTATTTTTATAAAAATTTTCAATGTTTGTGAGAAGAGTTTTTCTTTCTTTTTTTTCAAATATTAACATCTTTTATTGGTATAGTACTTTTCAGTCAACTTTCATTTCGTTTATGTAGTAATGTATTTATACTGAACAAACCTGGCCCGAAGTTCACGATAAAAAGAAAGATATGAAATATTCATATTTTCTTTTGTTTTTCTCTCAGAATCTACCAGTAATGTGTGTAAAAATGTTTGACTTTCTTCTCGATTTTTATGTTTAATGAATAAATATCTTTTCCATCTCTTTAAACATTATTAATATGTAAATTACGTTTATTTTTCGACTTTCTGTTTTGAGATGATGTATTATTTTTGACAAGGTAAAAGCTTTCCTAAAAAAAAAAAAAAAAAAAAAATTGTTTTGATTGCAAAGTTAGTAGTGATACAAATCATCAAAAAAAAATGAGGTATAATTCACTTACGTTTCTTTAAAGCTTTCCAATTAATTTTAAATTACCTCAACATTTTCGTTGTTTTCTTTTTCACACAAGTAAAGATATTTTTTCTGAACGTTTTCGAACGCAGTTAAATATAGCTATTTTGTATTTAATTAAGTATATATATATATGATGAAAGGGTTTCTTTTAAAATGCTTTTGTTTAATTTTTACTTCTACGTGGAAAATGTATGACGTAAGAATAATTAAAAATAAAAATAGGAAAAAGCAGCAAATCATGGCGGATTTGATTAATTTTTTTTACCGTCTTCCAAATGAAGCTTATCATTTTCGAAAGATATAATCAACATTTGCCTTTTTTGTTAGTAAAGGAAATGACTTTTCAATTTTAGTATCCGGGAAAAAAAATCCCAATTTTTTTTGTGTTTTATTAAATATAACAATTTTTGTTTTGACTTGTAATCCTGAAGTTTGTCGTAAGAAGGGGGAAAAAAAGAGCTTTGTTTAAAAAAAAATCTTTTTTAAATATTTACAATGTATTTCGCAGAAATTTTATTTTATTTATATAACTGGAAGAATTATTTAAATTCGGAGTAAAAAACTAAACATAAATATTTTTTTTCTTATATTGATTTAAAAGGAAATTGAAATGAAAAATAACGTGCTGATTTTTATCTTTCACAGTAAGTTACTTGCATAAATGCTGTTTAAATTTTATGACAGATGTGTGTGTGTGTGTGTTTATGGTCAAATGCGTTCGCTTTGATAATAACTCTAGAAATTGATTCCATTTTAATGAGAGTAAAGATGATTAATAGTTTGTATGATACCGCGCGCGCTAAAGTTCAGAAATCAGTTAATTTGCACCTTAACTAGGATGATCCGTTAAATTGCGGAAATTTGTTTCATTTCTCATATTACCTAGGTAATCTGAAATGACCTATTAGGCAATCGTTAGAGTGAAATTAAGATCTATGGTGGAACAACAGCAACGTTTCTGTACGCTTAAATTGAACGTTTTTTTTTTTCTTCAATTCCTACTGTTAGCTTACACTCTCTCTATATATTGTTCAAATTTTCAGTTGTTAATAAAATGCATTTTAAAGCGCTCAATTGAGCGGAAATTTTATATACACGATTATTTTGGATGACAATACAGTTTTTTTAGTTATAATTAATAAAAATTAATTGATTAAAACTCATTAAAATAAAAAAAAATTACAAATACATCCACGTTGGCATCATTTTTGGCGACTTAGCGATCGTTTTGCGCTTGTGTCAAAACTTGAAAAGGTTTTTTTTTCTCACGTTTTAAAGCATTCAGTTGAACTGAAATTTTATATACAGGATTGTTTTGGATGACAATACAATACTTAAATGATAATTAATAAAAATTAATTGCCGCTTAATGTTATGATTCTGTCATGTATATACATATTTATATTAATTTTAACAGTTAAATAAAAAGTAAAATTTTTCTTTGTTGATCTAACAAGGAGAGGGCACGACTAAGGAAATTCAGTTGGGATCGAGACTTGGTGTAATAGTAGTACTCCTTTAGGGTGTTCACCCCTCAATGTGTAATTCCGTCGAATGGCCAGTCAATTCGGAGAAATCAGCCTTCGAAATTCATGCTTAGCTTTTATACAATTAAATTTTAATTTTCCGCAATGAGTTCGTAGCTTGATTGGTAAATCGTCTGCTTACTATGCGCTAGGTCTGGGTTCAATTCCACGCGATCAACTTTTTTTTTCATTTCATTTAATTATTTTTTTTAAATTAAATATATTTATGAAAGGTTTGCTAAATATTAAATGATATTTTACAAAAAAATTAGTTACAAATAGTTTTAATGTGAAATACAATATACTATAAATAAAATATTATATATAATAAAAAATAATTTATAAAATATATTATTATTATTAAATTAATTATTTTATAATTAATGTAATAAAAATGTCTTTTTTATATATTAATTTAATTATTTTATAATTTTATAAAAATGTTTAATAAGTCCTTTTCAAATAAATTTATTTAGTTTCAAAAAGTTCATTTTTAAATAATTTTAATAAATTTATTTAAATAATTTCTATAATAAATTAATAATAATTTCAATAATAAATCATAATTTCAATAATAAACAATAATTTTAATAACAAATGAGTAATAATTTTAATTATAAATTAATAATATTTCTTATTAATACTAATGCTTAATAACAATAATTAATTACATTAAATATTAATTAATTAATTATAATAAATAGTAATTAACTAGTTAATTTTAAAAATAATTAATTTACTAATTTTAATTATTAATAATTTTTATTAATAGTTATTTTAAATATTTTTATTTAATAATTATTTTAAATATTTTTAATTA
>BMAV01007038.1:35994-46449 GCA_019973955.1 Trichonephila inaurata madagascariensis
AAAAATCTTTCTTGAAAGTGTTCGTTATCCGAACACAAAAATCTTTCTTGAAAGTGTTCGTTATCCGAACACAAACATCTTTCGTGAAAGTGTTCATTAACTGATCTGTTCGTTAACCGATCACCCACTGTATTGCAATTAAAGAAATGAATTTGTGAAACATGTGATGAAATTATGCTTACTTATTAGTAGGCATGCCACATTATGCTGCTTTGAATTGCAGAGAAATTGATTTTTGCAACATCACACCTATTTGTGGTACCTTTAGATTTGCAATCATTTTTAGTAATCCTGCCCGATACCCTCTACATTTGCCATCTCTGCCACTCTGTTACTAATTGTTTAGGATAAATTATTCTAGGATGAGAGTCAACGTTAAATCAAAATTCCTAATAGAAAGGAAATGAGCGAAACTTGAAATTTAAGCCCTTAAGTGGTTATTTTATTTATTTTTTAATTGCATATAACTGAGCATAATGCTTAATAGAAATCGAAAATGGAAGAACTTTATTTTTAATTTTCAATTTTAAAGTTTTCACACCATTTTTTATTTTGTAATTGTGGAACACAAAATCCTTAAATGTTTGCTTTTTTTATAAGTACACTCTGTATTCTACGAAGAATGTTTCTTATATCGCAAAAAAGAATTTCTCTCATACTTAATAATAAATTTAATATTCGTATCTCTTCTGCAAACGGTTGAGGATTTTGTGCGTGCATATATATGCACACACAATTCGAAGCATGGTGTAATACTAACAGATTCTTACATTGCAATAGGGACAGAGATAGTAACGGCTTTTTTTGGATTATCCTTCCATTTTCATTTCTTCTCTTGCAGATAAATTGCACTTTATTTTGCCAATCCCCTGTTCTTTATCGAATATTTGCCAAGAATATAAATTCCTGCCTTCACCACCAAGAAAATACCAGATTAGAAGTATGTTAGTACCATGGACGAACTGCATATCTTAAAAGCGTTAACACTAATAATCTCATTATAAGGATTAAAAATATGTGCAAATATGAAAGATAGAAAGAAGGAAATATCAGTGCCTGTACAGCGTCCGGCAAGTCGGTTGTGGCCAGTATTCGCAGATACGTCTTAAGACTCTTTGAGGCCCTGGGCCTCTATGCTAAGTGATCTTTAAAAGTAGACAGTATATAGCAGGGATGGCGAACCAGTGGCACATGGCACGCGACACAGTATTTTGGGCATGTCAGCGATCAAAATGGTTTACATCTTATCTCAAAATAACAAAGTTCTCAATGAAGTATGACGAACAAATGCAGGTGATCGGTTGCAGGACTGCGGGGAGCACACTCGTTCGTTGTTGTCTTGACTTAGTAAGGTCCTGGACTACAATTGCTTGTGATGCAAAGTATGTCTACTCATAGCATAGTCATTGACACAACTGTGTTTTACAGTGTATTTCTATTATATTTACGATTTTTAACTGTTATCTAACATGGCTAGTTTAGCAAAAGAACAAAAAGAGCAAATTAGTAAGTGCAACAGAGAATTTCAAATTTGGTGAATCTAGAAATACGGCATTGTGTGTGTTAGTAAAAGCGACAAAGCGGTGCGTGTTTTATGTTCTGGAATAGTGGTATGCAGAACATCGCGTCTGTAAAACGGCATTTTGAAACAAATCGCAAATACTCTTGTCAAAAAAGGGAGCCCCAGCAAAAATAATTAATTGCTTGGAAACCGTTTGGCAGATGACTCCAATTCAGCATGCATTCTACTAAAAGTAGCTTGTTACAATTCTAATTCAAGTTGTGATCCAATCTGCAACAACAGAAGTCACATTAATGCTTACTTCAATTCGAATTACACGTATAGCTAAAACATTTACAACTATACAGTACAAAAGGTATTTTTTTCGTAGTAAATAAAGAGTTTTGTGTTAGTATTTGACGGCAAGTCTACATCTTATTAAACACTTCTTTAGAAAAACAAAATGGCACGTTGATCCATAAAGGCTCGCCACCCCTGTTATATAGCATGCATTGTCAAATACTTGTTCAAACGAAAATCTCAAACAAATAAATGTGCACGATTCTCATAATCTCAAAATCTTAGGCACAAACCGGCTCGACCGATGGATGCATTTCGATTAAATGAGTTGAATGGATGTTTACGGTATTAGACCTAGCCCTAGACATGGACAACGGTCATCCCATAATAATACAGTCTTACTACTTTCGCCAGTTGACATGCAATTTGAAATTCCCAGTTTTTCGGAGAATATGTACGGGAATAATACTTGACCATTAAAATTATCCGGATTGTGATCTTATTAAGACAGAGTCGAGAACGAAACTAGACCCCCCACCAAGGGTGAGGCTCTGGACCCTGGCCCAGTTGGTCCATGCCTTAAGACGTCCTTGGGGGTGCAGGCAAACCAGTTCAACGGTTTCCATACCTTTAAACCCCTTATGTGAAGATTATCGAGTAAAAATGTGAAAAACTCTTTGATTCGGCACTTTAACGGAGCGAATAAGTTAAATCTGCAGATTAGCTAGGTAATTAGCACATTAACGGTAACATGTATAATTCTCAGATTTGCAATCAGGCTGTTAAGTGTGTAAAAATTACTTGTACCTTAATATATTCAGTATTTTTTAAAATCCATAATGAAGTCGGGAGCTGAAGTACTTAATTCGATTTCTACAACATGATTTGTGCAGTAGTATTTGGAATTAACTTCTGTTTCCTTATCTCATATTGCGATTATTAATCTGAAATAAGTATTATTGTTCTTCACGTTAAGTGGGTGCTTGTTATAACATTAGGAAAGTTTATCTGCTGCAACTAATCGCGTTCGCAATTTCTTAATTTATTCTGTTTGTTCATCCTCTAATCTCGTATAGCAGTCAGCTTAACATTTCGCTTTTACCAATTTTTTTGTTTTTAAAGTGAAATGCGTCATTAAGCATAATTCACTAAATTGTGCTATGTTTTTGTAGTTGTTCTTCCCGTTGGTGGTTCTAATTGCACGGCCATTTATATACTTGTAAGTGTATTTATACTACTGTGTAAAAAGAGGGAAAGCGAATTTGTTTTAAATGAAGATAAAGAAGTAATTATGTTATCTTTGTTTAACATGTGCGTATATATATGTAATTATGATTTAAATTCTAGTGTTTAATGTATCATTTTGTTCTTGGAACAAAATGTCTAATTTCTTATTAAAAGCTTGAAGTAGTTTATGGAATAGTATCATTTACTTGAATCGAAGTGTTGAAGTTATCTTCAGAACATTTTTTAGTTGAATACAATTTGTTCAAAGATTTTATTGCAATCATATAAATGCTTGAGTTAAGTGGGCTACTATTTTTTTTGTTTCAGATGCCTTTTTTGTTGTAATATTTATTTGTGAGAAAGAATTGTTAAAGCATTCTTTTAAAAATATTTTATAAGCACGGAAAAAGTTTTCGGTTCCATTCCTTTTGGATTGATATAACACACATATATATTATATCGTCGTCCATTTTTTTCAAAATTTTAAATTGATTTTACTTTGAAGAATGTTTTTTTTTAGCAGGTTGTTTTTTCGGGTAATAAACATATGAATTAGCATAAATTCAATCTTGCATGTCTAGAAGGGATTTTATTTTACATCCTTAGTGCTATGAAGTATTCGAAATCTTTTGATTATTTTATGTACACATTTTTCTTTTATAAAATACTCAAGAGATCATTTTTATAAGTTGTAGCCAACGACATGGATTTAAAGGTGTTTCTTTTTTTCACTAGAAAGTTTTTCGTTTTAAAATATGCTTTGGGCTAAAGTTGTAAATAACCATAAAAGCCATCGCAGATTAATTTCGATGGCGAGGAGAAAAGGTTGAAGGTTGTTACTGGCTTATATAGATACCACCACCACACACTCCCCTGCCAGTGAGTCAGCGAATAGAAGAAACGAACGATACCATAGTTATGGCGAGCGTGTGAGTTGTTGTTGTTGCTGCATCATTTGTGTTTGACGGCTTGAGTGTTGCGTCATTTTGTCTTTTGAAGGCTTGAGTGTTGCGTCATGTGATCTGACGGCTTTGTTGTGTTGCGTCATGTGATCTGACGGCTTTGTTATGCTGCGTCATGCAGGTTTGACGGCATTTGGTTGCTCTTGCAGCGGATAGACGGCGCCGCGTCTGCTTCGTTAAGGTTGCGTTGTTTTGTGTTCAGCCAGGGTCACCAAATGAAGGTTGTTACTGGCTAATATAGATACCACCGCTACAAGGTAAAATACTGAAAATATGATGAAATGATTAGTTGATGATGTGACGATGATGATGTCGTGTCCATGACAAGACCAAATCAGATCTGGCCCGATGATTGTTTTGGCAATCTGTTCAATATTATTCTCATTGTGGTTTGTTGATGAAAACAGGACGCCTATTTCTTGTAGAGCAGCAATAATAGGACATTAAAAAATATGAACAGGTGTTCGCTCTGTATCTGGACAGTTATCACAATTCCTATAAGTTCTTCTACCATCCCTATATCAATCTTCATACCTCTGTAATAACCTGCCTAGCCTTAGTAATAATAAGGTGACCAGTTTTTTACAATGAAATGGAGGACGAAAATTTAAGAAAATGTTACAACGTAAATATATGAAACATTTTATTAATTCAATCAAAAATGCGCTAATTATGCTTACATCCCTTTTAATTATTTACTTAAACGAATATTTTTTCATTGAGTGAATTTTTTTGTTTGTTTGTCAATATATTATTTTCTAATGTATCGGAAATTTCGGAGCAAAAAAATATCCTTCATCTTTACTGTAAGTACTGCAGCTGAAATATCAGCATTCAATTTTGATTTCTCACTTGTCCCAAAATTACCAACTGAAAAGACTCTTTCAACTGGTGCATTAGTTCCAGGGCAGCACAACGTAAATTCAAAAAGAATAACTAAATTTTCATGTGGAATTTGTTCATTTTTGAAATGGTTAAGTATTTCCACCCATTTTTTATCAATTTCAGCATGTTGATTTTCCAATTGTTTCAATTTATTATAATTTAAAATATACATTCAATCTTCCAATTTCTTCAAACAGACCATTGTCAATGATATTAATGTTGGGCATTTCTTTTGATAAAAAATCAGCACAGTTTTCTATATCTGCCCAATTTACTTGTGATGAAATCATAAAACACCAATGAAAACTGTTATTTCCTGTGATATTTGTTTCAGACTATTCTTCGACGTATTGAAAACATGTTTGGTTAATCTCTGGATATAGAGATTAACAAATCAGTTTCAAAATATTGAAAAGGAGGACACTTTTCGAGAAAGGACTGGACCTATAAAAGGAGGATGGTTGGTCACCTTAGTAATTACCTTCGTAGCCTGCAATTGTTATAAGGTGGTCTGCACTTATATTACCGAGTAGATGCTTACAGGAATTTTTTAACTTCTCACCCAATTTGAAATTTGAGACATAATTTGCGTTTAATAAGGTTACATTGACAAAGCTGTCATCATTGAAAATTTCTAGCCTCTTCCGCCAGTTTATCCGCATTTTCATTGCCTGTAATGTCATCATGTGCAGGTAATCATTGGAGAAAGCAGTCTTTCTTTAACCCTTGCAATAATTAGTTAATATTATCTATAGGATTCTTCAGGAATCTTGAAAACCAAAGTAAATTTGTGTTTTACTTTCAATAGTTTTCCTAATTATCTCTAAGTTGCAAGTATTCGAAAGCAATTGATATCATTTATGCACCTATTTGTATAAAGCATGTTAAAATATGGATGCAAAATTATGCTGAAGGAAGTAGGATATAGAATAAAAGAATAGAATACGGAAAAATCACATTCTCTAAATCAGTGCTCCGCAACCTTTTTATCGCTGAGGACCGGTCAACGTTTGATAATTTTACCGCGGCCCGCTGAGGGTGGGACCCTTAAATTGTTTATATTTTAGATTGTCTTGATTTAACAATTTTAATTTAGTTACAATGAAATATGCCTTCAGAATAAAATGTAGTTACACCAAAAATGAATAAAAGTGATTTAACGTGGAATATAAAGTGATTTCCGTGAAAAGTTGCGCAAATCCGAGAGAAATGCACCACTTCAAATAAAATGGGAATAGTTTAATGTTCTTTAGGCGGCCCGGCACCATTTGATCCATGGACCGGTACTGGTCCGTGGACCGGGGGTTGCGAATCACTGCTCTAAATGATGCATAAGCAATAATTCTAATAAGCAAAATAATATATTCGAATTTTTTATTTTTTAATTTTTTAAAAGTTTAAATAATAAATTACTCTCTATTAAATTTATGCTTTGGTAAACTACATTCTTTTTTTTTTCTTTTTTTTTTAAAGAATATTTTTTTCACAAAGCCAAAGAATTGTCTAAGTCGAAAAGTTAGACCCGATAGATTATTTTAAACTAAAGAATTTTTAAAGTTGCGTTTACTTTCCTTTAAACATCCCTAATATTACATTGTCGCACGCCTTACCGTCTCTTTCGATTTTTACGGCCTTGTTCTTATTTACATAGCTGTCTTCTATTTCAATTTCTGTGCTAAAACGATTCCTTCCAGTTGCATGAATTTCGATTAAATCTCCCACTGCACGATGTAGCTTTTAATCGTTTGGTTTGAATTAAAACGAAAATAAAGTAATCAGAAGGTTGTTTTTATAAGTTTAATTAATGATTTAGTTATATTTTTTTTTGTGAAGTTAACAGAGCTTAGCGGAAGATGACTTTGGACTTGATCCAGATCTTGTGCTCAAAATGTGGAATATCCCAACAACAAACTACTGTTGAAAATTAATTGCCATCAAGGAATAAATAAAGAATATCACAAAAGAAGTCTTTAATGATCGTATTTTGCCTTCTCCAGTTTCTGACATTAGCGGTCAATTTTTGTCCTTTTTTTGTAGCGAAGTTTGTTGTTTCAATTTGTGTCGCATATTTCATTACTCAGAGCTATTAAGAAATGATTACACTTTTTTGTTGGATCCTTTTTCGAAAATGGATTATATTCATAATTTATTTACTTTCTAAAATATTTGACTTTTCTAATACTTTTTATTTGTCTTGAGCTAAAGAAAAGTTTCCAATCTGCCTCGGGGCGTTTCATTTCTGGCTGTCTTCGCCTGGTTCTAAAAATAGGACCTAAAACAAACATTTTTTCTTGTGAATGGGTAAAAACATTTTTTTCTCGTGATCTCTTATTTGGAACAGCAGACATCAACCAGTAGTCCTTGAAAAATTTTTGATGGTTCGCAGAAAAATTTGGACTTAATTTATATTCTTATGAAGATCTAAAAATGCCAAGTAACGAAACGTATTATAGAATATGGATTAAATTTAAAACATTTTGAGGTGTATATGGCGACGTTGGAAATTGAGAGTTGACAGTCATGGTTTAAGGCTGTTTTCGCCATATGTACAAGAGCATGACCTTTACGCGGAGCACATTTTTGGGCAGACAAAAAATGCTTCAATCTTTATAAAAATTTGTGACATTGTAACTCATGCATTTATTTATAGTATAGTGTTTTTAAAATTTCTCTTTTAACATGTCAAGGAATAGCTCATTTAGCATTATAGTATAGGAGAAAAAATGCGAAACACATTTTATAAAAGAAAAAGTGTGTAAACTCGTATAAAAATGAGTAGTATGATAAAATAAGTGATTCTCTACAGCCGGAGTGGGCATTAAGTCGATCGCTATCGACCGGTGGACTGCCAATACATTTTGGGGTGACCGCTTTTACTAAGACCTAATAGCCATTCCATCATACGAAGGTCTAGAAATACAAAGTATTTATTCGAATCTAAGCCACCATCAATTCTAAGCAGCACCCCGAATTCTGGAAAAGATTTTGTGAAAATTGTGAAAAACAGTATAAAATGGTTTATCGATATCCAATTTTACGAAATAATAATAATAAAAAAAAAGTTAAAGGAAAATAATAAGATGTGAATAATTTGTTATTTTATCAGTATTATATAAACTTTTAAATACATGGATGAAGCTGTGATTGCTCTAAAGACACCATCCAACAATTTTTTTCCCTTTCGATTCTAAGAAGCGACCGATTTTCAGTAGCATTAAATTTGGGAAAAAATTGCTGCTTAGATTCGAGTAAATACGGAATTTTAAAAAATAAGGAGGAAAAAAATCGAATCACATAACAGAAAATTTCGTTGAATAGAAAATGCACTTCGCTATTTGGAGGTTGTTTTACGTAGAAAATCGTAAAATGTTCTTGGTTCTAGGAAAAAAGTTCGCTAAATTGAGAAATTCGTTAAATAGAGGTTCGTAAAATGGAGATCCGACTGTATTGTCCACTTTCTTTTAGCTCACTACACCTGCGTCACTGGGTGGACCGCAACACCTTGAAAAAATTAGAAGTAACCCGTACCCTTGAAAAGTCTGCCCACCCGTGCTCTACAGGATAGTGAAGCCAGAATATAATATTAATGTTTGAGTACTTTTATATATGAAAAAATATTCATCATTTGAGTTCTATTCTTTAACATAGCCAAAAACAGCCTTAATTGGTGACATAACACTTTTGTTAGTTGATATTGCCTTGTGTTGCCGGCTTGTCCTTGCTTCTCATAAAGATCCTTTTCAGTGATAAACAGGGGCGTAGCTACCGCCGTATCAAAGATACGAGACTCCCAAGTTACAGGACCCCCGACATATGTAACTACAGTCCCACTAACGGGGCACCTATATCTAAAAAAAAGGCCCCGAAGGAATTTTGATACAGGGCACCCTCAGAGCTAGCTACGTTAGTGGTGATATGGTAATATAAATAGAGACATAAAATTAAGTAACTATATACTTATTGTGGTCCGCGCGCCATATGGCGGTGAATCAGTAGTGGTCCACGAAGTTCTAAAGGTGGACGATCACTGGTTCAGAGAATAAAAAAGCGTGTACAAGACTAAACGTTAACGTCTTAATGCTTACATTGATAATACTGGCTTTGATTTTGTTTTCGCTTTTTTTTCCCTGGCATTCTACTGTTATTAGTCTGATTCAAGTAATGTGCGTCATATTTTTTGTCATTTCTCCAGTCTTACACTCATTTCCAGTGCCGACTCACGGCAAATGTATAAGTGCGGTTTTCTTTACTCAAGTGCCCAGTCGATTTTTACAGAAACACAATATCAGTTCATGGGGATAATCCGTTCATGAATCGAAAAAATGCCGTCTGCCACCTCTGACGGATTGAGGAAACAATTTGTATAAATAGGCGTCCGTGGGAAGAGAGTTAGATAAAATTATTCCGGTAGTGTCTTAGACCAAACTTTACGTAGTTGTGACTGTACAAAATCTTGTGTGCGCGCTTGGTGATCAATATGTTGATAGACAAATAACGAAATGAAATTGGAATGTGCTGGTTGGAAAATTCTTTGACACACACAAGATAATTGTTAGGATTAGTGCCTAGACCTAACAAGTGTTGAGGCAACGGTAGCAGTTTTGTAAAAAATGATATATGGTTACGACAATATAGGGTTAAGTTAAATATTAAAATAATAAATGGTTAAGTTTTTTTTTGTCTTGTAGGAAATATTTAACGTCAAGTGTGTCTTTATCGCCTCGTTATATTGTATTCTACGAGTAACTTCTCTAATGAATAGATAGCAATTTTTAAAATGCTTTGTTCATAGTTTTTTGAATTTTTATTGTGTAGCTCCATATAACTTCTCCCGTAGTTTACCTCGTAAAGCAGTCAATTTTTATATTAGAGTGAAAATTTGTGTTTCTTTCTGGTAGTGAAGGATTTGATATTGCAAACTGGTATTTGTATTATATCTATTTTTCCAATGTCTGAAGAATTTTTTTTATTTGAAGCAATTTTCTGAATTTAGACATCTTGCTTGCATCATTTATGTGCGATGTTAGTCACAGAATTGGACTTAATTGATGCTTTTAGTTTTGGGATTGTAGGTGTTAAATGTTTTTCTAGAAATTTTGATTGAGTCATTTCTGGAAAGAAGTTGCTGAAATTTTGTGTAAAATCAGGATCGAGGTAGAACTTGCTGCTATGTTAAGGTAAGTTTTGGGAGGTACAAATTACAATATCAGTTGGGAAGTAATTCTTTAAAATATTATAAGGAAATATAAATTTACCAGAAACTATTATTTCTGTACTAAATGATAAGGATCAAATGAAATTAGTTGAATTATGTGAATTGGTAGCTTACAAAAAAAAGTTGGAAGTTTTAGTACATGTATTTGAAATTAAGTAGCATTTTTGTAGAGAACATAAGTGAACCTCACACTTTAAAGATAAGTTATCACAACAAGTCTTATACTTCTGAGGAATCTGTCATCTGAGCAAGAATTTTATCTGTAAAGATTGTTTTCTACCTTTGTATCACAACATAGGTATACAAACTTAAAGCCGTTTTGTTATCCCTCGCTAAGAAATGTTATCGTACTTCGTAAAAGTCTT
>BMAV01007038.1:68431-124050 GCA_019973955.1 Trichonephila inaurata madagascariensis
TGTGTGTGTGTGTGATATATTTATTTTTTTCAAAAGCAATGCCTCCCTTTTTTTCCCCTAATGATAAAATACCGTCCTTTTCCAAAATTTTCAAGAATACTTCATTGACAGCGAAGAAAAATATTTATGATGTTATTTGTATACGAATATTTCAGAAAAGAGAATTTTTTTCTAAAATCTACACCATGTACAATTTTATCAGATTCCACTTAAAACTGAATAATAGAGCAATAACAGCTAAATGATTTTTGGGTCATATTGCAGAAGTTATTGAAAAACATGCAACTACAGTAATCCGAATTTGATAACAGTAGTTTCTACATACAAAAATTAAATAATCTTCGTAAGATTAAGCAGAGCCTCGTGCACATATTGCTACATGACCGACTTTAGTCTATGGACTAAGAATAAATGTTTGTACGTTTTAAAGCATTTCATTTTTTTTTTTTCCTGACATATGCTACTGGGTGTCAAGTTTAGTAGTATTCGAAGTATATTTTCAAGAGTTTACATTTTCTTATTAGAGATGTGTACATATTGAATCTCTCTAATATTCATTTTAAATACATATTTTATACTTACGGAATTAAACGAAAAAAATTTTAATCAGTTTTTAATCTTGATTTTAGAATTCAAATAATAATATTCAAATATTGTCATAACTAATTGAATATTTTTGCTAAATAATTACAATTCTGGGAATATATATATATCTGAATTAACCTTTCTTCAACCAAAAAAAATTCAATTCGAATTAAGCAATTATGTTATAAATAAAAAATTTGCGTATTTCTTAATGGAAATCACATTGCATGGAATTACATTCACATATCATTATGCATGAATTTTCTACTTAACTAACTGGCCATCTATTCACAGAAGACAATTAATTGTATATCAATTACATTGCCTCGATTTTTCTTCACTCGAATTCACTAGAGAAATATTACCACTTACACCTATAGACCTTGAAATGAAAATACACTGAAGATTAAAAATTATTAGTATATTAAAAACATAAATAATAAAAAGGTACATCACCTGTAAAATAAGTGCTACCCTAATCCTTAGATGCCCATTATAGATATAAACAGTACATAAATCTAAAATTAAACGCGAAAATTCAATAGACAAGTATCCTAATTTAAATCATCTACCTTGAAATAAAATTTTTTATCTCTACATGAAATGTAAGTTATTTCAACAAATTCCGTCTAAAGAAGTTTAAGCAGTAGTATGTAAGATTCAATGACCGAATATAAAACCCTATCGTCATGTCTCTTGTGTGACCACAGATAACTATAAAAATACTTTATTACAAGATTGAAATTTATATAATTTTTAATCCATCTCGAATTTTTAAATTATATAAAGTATTCCCAAACTAAAATAAGGTGGGTTTGTTTGTCCCCGCCCCATCTCTTCAAGTCCCAGTACTGGCATTCAAGTACTTCTCAAAAAGGTATAAAAATTTATCACTACGAGAAAAATTTAAGTTGTAATGACATGTTTCTTTTAAAAAGGCAAAATACACCTGAACAAGAAAGTTCTAAAAATATTCAACTCCCAAGTTGACTAAAAAAAATTAATAAATGAATTAAACCTTTGATCTTACGACAGAGGGGGGGGAAAAGTCCTTTCCCACTCAATGAATTTATAACCCTATGTGGCTACAGTTTATTAGTAACTTCAATCAGTATCAAAAATGAAAAAAAGGATATAAAATATCCTCTCGATTTCCTGTTTAAAAAAACAGCCAGTTATGTTAAATGTATATAATATCACTACAAAACAATACCCTAAAAGAAAGTTGGTATAAGAATCCTCGGCAAAAAAATAAATAAATAAATGGCAAGTAAGATTTAAGTTCTTTGTCCCTACTACTCCCCATTTAGACAAAACGTCACAGATGCAGAAAGAAAGAAAGAATAAACTAAAATTCAAAAACTCCATCAAGGTCACAGTCTGCCATTGGAACATTTTGTTGTAAGGAGTAAGGCCGACGTGGGGCCATCATGTAATGGAATAGCTACATAATCTAAAGGCTAGTAGTCGAATGGGTCATTCATAACAAAGGTTAATTCGACTCTATGCACAAGAAAGGCGGACCGACCATGACTCACTGTGAACAAAACCATTAAGTCGTAAAACATCGCACGTACTAAGAATCCAAGGCATGCGAACACGAAAATGGCACGAGGCATGGTCACCAAAGCAACATTAGACTTCTCTTTTCTGAAGTAATTTCCTATCATAAAAACAGAGTAAGGATTCATATTTATTACTCCGAAGACAATTCCGACGTAGTAAAACACCAAAGCATTAAAATGAAACCATCGAAGCATTCAACATTAACTTAACATAGAGGAAATTAATACTTTTAATCAAACTGAGAGCCCTTTGAATAAAACTTGTGTATTTTCCTTTATTCTATAATCATGAAAAATATTACAGAGGTAATTAGATCTGAATTATGAAATATGCTCAGAAACATTTAATTTCTAGGGAAATAAATATTCTGATAACCGAATCACGGAGTACTAAAGAGAAAGTAAAAGCGAAAATAACAAAATAACTGTCTGATGTTTTACAAAGTTGTAAGCCACACCCAAATGTCGGTAAATATATATATTCACGTACGCAAACATGTCCAACTTAATTATTCTACTATACAATGAAAAACACTCATTTTCTAAAGTCACTTCCTTTGCACAATAAAAAAAATCATCATTTAATGACGACGCCCTGCTTTCCCAGTAGCAGTAGGAAATCTTATCCATGTTGCTTCAAGGTAATTTGAAAAATTTAAATACATCCTCTGTTTTCCCGCTATAGTCAATGACTCATAAAAATAAACTTTTTAATTTACTCAAAAGGTTAATTATAATCTCTTTTAATTTTAATGAAGTCGGATACTGTATAATTTATAAGAATCGTGCAAAGAATAACTTCAACAGTACAACACATTTATAAAAATAAAATGCAACGCAATCAAAACATAGAAAATATTAAAAATGTATATAATACGCACATTACTGTATTGGTATTCTCACTCAGTAAAGATAATGTGAATTGAAAAGACTCAAAGCCCTTTAAATGCAGAAAAAATTTTAAAAACATTAATTTTTTCCAAAAAGATATTCTCACGAAAATTTTAAAAAATACAAAACATTTAAATGCCAAAAAAGTTTTGATAACGGTATGTACTACATAATAAATATTTTAAAATTTTATAAAAGTTACATGAAATGCAAAAATTCTAAGCCGAATTTTAAAAAGAACGTAAAATGTCTCTATTGCTAAATTACTCACAAAATTTTAAAAAAATGCTGAAATATGGAGTAGTCTTCAAAGATTTTACTCCAGAGCGTTTACGCCTGCCAGTTCACAGGGATCAGGAAACGCAATTCTCGTGTGAATCGCATTGCGATTCTAACACGCCTCGCTCGCTGACAGAACACTTCATTTAACATATTCAGATGTATTAATATAATTAATTAGAAAATGAATTAATAATTAATGTATAATCTAAGAATTAAATGTATAATCTAAGAATTAAATGTATAATCTAAGAATTAATGTATAATTTAAGAATTAATGTATAATTTAAGAATTAATGTATAATTTAAGAATTAATGTATAATTTAAGAATTAATGTATAATTTAAGAATTAATAATTTATGTATAATTAGAAAATTTCATTACAGCACTTATAAATTTTGTCTGAACAAAATCAATACAGTACAAATTAAAATACACCCAAAAGCATTTATTGGAAAAACAGTCATAGTACTCTCGGCAAAATTAAATCACAGCACCCGACGAGAGCTTGAATTAATACTAATCCAAGAGTCAAAATTTCAAAGCGAAAGCCGTTACTAAATAGTTGCTCCAGAAAATGGCTTTCACATTTGGGGACTAGCCGTATTCCTTCGCTTCTCCACATAACCATTTCCTATTTTGAATCATTTGCCGTATTTTTGTTCACAAGCTTCTGAATTCTCATGTTGCACTCTTCTGCCGCAAGTGCATTAAGAGCCAGATTGTCACTGCATTTTCTCTCCGGCTCTTTTCATCTCTTCCAAAACGTTTACCTTCGAGAAACTTTTACCATATATTTTCCCTCAGCTTAGAGAGAAGATGGCAATCACTAAGAGCAAGTTCGGGACTATCGGCATCTAGTTTGAATGCTGTGAATACGAGTATAAACGAAATGGTGGCATAACAGTATAACATAGGAACTCTGAAGCTTGGAAACAAGTACGAAAAATGTTAAAATGTATGAAATGATCATGTTGAGAAATGAAGGAAGCTTCAAGGAATGTACCAAAATCGTTTTATGAAAAATGAAAAGCACATATTTATTAGAACTTATTTTCCGGATGAACCTTATAGAATTCATATTAAACTACATGATATAAATAAAACCCAAGGAAAATATCTGAATTCACAAGGACATTATTATTTCAATTCAATAACACAACTCGTAACCATCAATCAAAGACATGAGTTCACTTTTTGTTCAGTTTAATTTTGATTTTTAAGCCTTTCTTAAAATAAAATGAAATTACATTAAATTTTTTTCCTTAATTAGTATAATTTTCCAATTGGATTGATGTTTGACAAGAAACACAAAAATATAATGAATGTTTCAAACGAGATATAGTTGACTTGTTTGCCATTTTTAATGCCTATCTGCTTATCTGTCCTCAGTAATTTGAAAATATTATGACCAGAAATAAATGTAAAAACTTATGAAAAATCTAATAAGCATATTAAAATAAATAAACATTAAAAGGTTTTCCTGATTTATATCAATTGAACAGTTGAATTCAATAATTTCACATTTTTAAAGCAATTCATCATATTGATAGCAGCTATTCAAAGAAAATTATTGAAAGCAGCCGTAAATAAACAAAACGGAACAACGCCTACGAATAATTCCATGACGTACCTCCTGAAACGTTCAGAGGCGTTGGCTCCATTTAAAATAATTTCATCAATCTTGATTTATTAACGTTTAGTAATGGAGCAAAAACGTATCAAGAATAGTGATAAAAGAAATGTTAGAAAGAACAGCCATTATTTAAAATTAAAAACAGAAATAATATCTTAAATCACGATGATGATCAATTAATACATTATTAAAAAAAGAAATAAAAATGAAAGAATGCTTTTTGTACAATTTTTTTAACAAATTTCAAGAAAGTAAAATTAAAATTGTAACTGATCCAACAATGCCCCCTAACGGACTTGGAGCGACTTGCATTATAATCCATAGCGAGCAGCAGCAAGGCTGTTAGATAGTCACGTAACGCAGCATTTTTACCTTCACATATTTTCTTTTATACTTGAGCTGAGATGTCCGTAAATAAATATTAATGAATACAAGCTAGTCGTGTGTGCTATCACTGTTACAAAATCATTTTTACAAAATTTTGCTGGGGTTACGGGGCACTCTTTATTTAAAAATATCTTGACAAATGTAAAAAGCACATTCATATTTTTAAATAGTTGTACTATGTGCTTCAATAAAACCAATATATTTTTTGAAGGAGAGCACGACCATTGTCTGATTAAAAAAAAATATCTACATGCAGAATATTTGTTGCTAGAAAAAACATGATCAATGACAGAAGGTGCGAGAATCACAAAAAGAAACAAAAAAATTCCATTTTTGAAATCCATTTGATTGAGATTTAATACCCTTTCTAACATAGAAATGCCCCCAAAAAAAGAAATAAGAAGAGACAACATTTATCAGAAAAGAAATGATTAATTAAGTTAAAAAAAAATAGAAGTACAAACAAATAAAAGAGGAAACAATCAATGCTAAAGACGAGTTTTGTTGAGAATCCTGCTCCCCCTCTGAAAGGTCGAAGAACCCTTATTTTTTTTTTTATTTTTTTTTTAAAGTTAAAAGGGAGGAACAAGGTCAGGAGTTTGAAAAAACACTGTTAAAAAGGGAATTCAATTGGAGTATGTCCAAAAGCAAGTCTTCCTGTCAGCACTAATAATGCTAGCAATATTGCCCGAATCAGTTCAAGGTTGCAGTTCTTAGCCACGAAAGAACTCACGCGACTGAATCTTAAAATAGCCAAAAAACCTTCTACGTGTGTAGCCAGTGAGAATGGCGAATAAAACGAGACAATCATTTCCCTCTTCACGATCATTATTTCATTCATCAGATTTCGCTTTGAACAAGACATAAGAACAATGAAACCGTTCACTTTCCATAAAAACGTGTAAAAATGCATAAAAATAAAATTTTGTTGGTTCTGAAGCGAAAAGGAATTCCTTAACGGTTACCGGAATTGTTTTTATTCAATTTATCTCACGATAAGTCGTGTTCGTTGGGAAGAGAGAGGTGCGATATTTATAAATTTTTGAATTTCTTACTTTTGAATGTTCGCGTGTGATAACAGAAAATTTCTTCCGTTGGCTTCAAACCGCAAAACCACATAAAATATTCATTGTAGTTCTACAGAGAACAATAATTTTGAGAAAAGTACTGGTTGCTGGTGTGTGAGTGTACTTTATGCATAGTAAATTAATTCTCTCTTAACATTTAAAAAAAACATACTTTCAAATTATGTTCCTTAATATAATCGTACCATTTTTATATGAAACTTCTTATCCAAACTTTACCTCTCAGCTATTTCTTTTTTGCTTCTGTAAATCATTGAAAAACTTCCCTCCCCTTGAACTAAAGCGATAAATGTAAACACAAACTTGAGCATCGCCAAAAAAAAAAGTAAGCGTAACTCTTAATTACGTATTTGAATAAATGGTATAATTTTTATTAATCGTTATTTTTCCTTCCCATTATAGTACAGATAAAACACACTGGCGTGCAAAACTTAAGCAACAAACATTTTTCAACATACAACCATTAAATTCTTGAAAAGGACTCTTTTACGACCAGTCTATTGAAAAGGCAGTACACACAGCAAAAAGGTGATGCATATGCAAATATCAGCACTGTGGATATCAGATGGAACGTCAAGGTATGCAAACGCGTAGAATGCGCGACCTCACTGCCAAGATAACTTAAAAAAGGAGAAAACGCATTGCCAGACATTTCCTGCAAGTGCAAGTAAAATTGTACGTTTACAATATATGGCTGCAAGACAGCGGCTCACTTACCGGAGATCGATATAGCAATGAAAATATTTTCACACACGTGCGTGGTGCCAACGGTTTAGACTTTACTTTTGTGAATGACAATGTGCATTGCCACACAGAATCTCTGCAGTTGATGAGCTTCTAGAAAGTGTAAATACCTGCAGAATAGATTGGCCAGCATGCTCCCCTGATTTAAATCCCACAAAGCAACTATCGGGTGCTTTGGGATGATGTTTGACAGCAAGATCGTACCATCCAGAGATCACCAATCCGCTGAAACACATGCTCCTTGAAGAGTTACAATTCTTACCTCAAGCACTGCAGTATAATTTGGACGTCACGCAACTATTGCAATTAGGAAAGGTCATAACCTTTTCTTTGGTTTGATGTTCCTCAAGGCCTGACAATGTTTTTCGCATGCTTTTATTACGATAAAAACTTTTTTTCTGCTTTTTTCCCCACAATTTTTTTTCTTTTCTTTTTTTCGCTACTATGTTTTTATTAACCTCTAAGTCCTATAAAGTACTTCTGAAGTGCGAATATCATGTCACCCAATTAATTGTTTTAGAAATTATGGTAAAAAGTTGCTTAAGTTTTACACACAATAGCTTATAATTATATTAAAAACGTAGTTTTAAAACAAAAGAGGTAAATATATATACTTTTTTTTTTGCAAACTGATTTTTTTATACTTAATATTTTCATTTAAAATTGCACACATAATTTTATGTTATTAATAACAAATTAAACTGATATAGTTAGCTTAGTTAAGAGGAAAAAAACATGACTTGATTGAAAATGTTCAAATGGATTTAAAATCTGGCAATTGATTTAAAGTAAATTTCCGAACTGAAAAGAAAAAATTAATTAATCGCACTAAATAATTTCAAGCTTGTAACCCCCCGTTATTTAGACTCTTCCATATTAACAGTAAACAGACTTTCGCGCCCTCTAGCGAACAGAACAATCTTCAGTGATGGCCAAGTTTCGGAACTGTAAGGATGTATTGAGCAAGCGCTCCGATCCCTTTCAATTCTATGTCAACTGTTAGTTCTCTAGTTATGTATATAAATGTGTTTGTTTTGTCTAATAAACGTGTTTTAATAACTAGTGGACTTAGTAAAGAACCCCTTCCCCGTCTGTCCCTTATCATTTGGCGCCCACCACGTCATAAGCTTAGAACAGAAGTGTGTTCAAGAAATACATTTCGCTGTTTCAACAATGGTGTTGTACAATTGTATCCCAAATACAGTGGAGTGAGTGAGTGAGAATTAACGTCGCACTGTTCAGCTACAAAAGGGCTTTGGGCGACGGACCTTGTAATTTTGAACCATGGTCAAGTGACGAGGATGACACCTGAGCAACGTATTTAAGAAAAGCAAATCTTTTTTTTTTTTTTTGTAGTTGCAATAAGACATACTTTTAAAAATACACAAATATTCCTATTTTTTTTCATTGTAGACATTACACTGAAGTCGGCAATTTAAATTTATTTAATGGACTAAAATACTGCGATTTAATTAACAACCTGTTACAATAGTTTCTAAACCATTTTAGTAAAAATTCCAATTTATGACATGAAAAATAATCTATAACATGGAAGGTAGAATAGGAAAACATTTACAAAAATAATTTAATTTTTACTTTAAAAGAATATTAAAAATAGGATAATCAATTTACACTTCAAATAAAATGCAATTTCATTACTAACAGTACAAAAATTAAAAAAGGCCATTTAAATCCTAAAAAATGTGCTACATTTAAATTCGTAATCCATATTTAGAAACGTTTTATAACCGTGCTTTCAACACATTTACCGTACTTTCAACATTTAAGGGTTTTCATAAAACTATAATTTAACTTCTCGTTTAAAAAAAAAAAAAAAACGATATAGCAGTAAAATTAAATGAGAAATTGACCAATAACTCAACTGTATATAGCTTCAACTCAAAAATAAGTACTAAATATAGGTCAATGTCACTATGAAGAAGTATAATGTGATAAATAATAAATTATAGTTTAAAAAAACTAAAAAGTTAAAAAATAATTTTTAAAAAATAGAATAAAATGATCAAAGAGAAAATTAATGTCATTGGGATAAAAGTGTGGGGTGCTCTATAGTAATTGTTATAATTTCTTACTAGTTCTATTCCGAAATGCTAAGTTAGTGTAAAAATGTAGTGAAAAGCACTCTACGCTTTTATCACAATGGCATTAATTTTCCCGTTAATTATTTTATTCATATATTAAGAATTTTTTTTAACCTTTTAGTTCGATTCACTATAAAAGCGTGTTTTTTTAGTATTTTTTTAAACTATAATTTATTTTTCATTTTTTAGTTCCATCTACAATAAAAGCCCGTTTTTTTAGTTTTTAAAACTATCATTTACTCTTTGTTGAATTTATCCTTGATTTTGATATTTGGAGCCGGAATTATGTGGCAGCTGGAATCAGTCTTGCTCTTCAATGGATATTAATTAATGGGTTAGAAGGGTATTTATTCTCTCCGTTTACGAGGCCTCAGATGAGTCCCATGTCGTTATATTTCAAAGATTCCGCCTCTATTGATTCAGGTCTAACTAATAAAAATGTGTTAAGAAGAAATATTAAATGTCAATCGTATTATCACCTTTTAAACGTATTGCTATAATGTTAATTCGTATCATCACTTCAAAAAGTATTGCTTTATAAAAATAAACATTTAGCAGTAAGAACAAAAGTTATTTTTATTCCCATGCACGAATCTTTTTTTTATTTACATTTTCAGAAAAACTAAGTACCCACCCTATCCTTTTTCACTTTTGAACACTTTTTTTTAAAAAAATTGTATTAACAGCAAGCCTAATCGCGGTTTTAGGGTTGATCCTTAATATTTTAATCGCCAAATCTGCAAATGGCAATGGAATTAGTCGCCAAATCTGGAAACGATATAATGAATTAGTCGCCAAATTTCGAAATCCTTAAAATCCTCGTTTCATTGTCCTGATCAGGATCCTCATAAATAAAATTATGAAATTATTGTATTGTCATCGGTCCTTGCCAAGTGTGCAAAATTTCAAAAATTAATCTGTCCTTTTAAAGTGGGTAAAAATTTTGTTCAAAGATTCCACTACGTACAAGTGAAACTTATAAAAGCGTGTTAAAAATAAACACAATTTCACAAAAGATAATAAACATTAATGCAACTTGTACAGATATCTTCTTACGGTATCGTGTGGTTAGAACAAAGATCCGTTTCTTCTAAAGATATTTAATTAAGAACTGTTATGGAATAATTGCGGTACTGAAAACTTAATCGCATTCAACAGTTATCAAAAGAGAGAGTTCCATTTTCAAAAATTTATTTCTTTTTTTCACTTTTATTCCATTTAAAAGTGAAGTAACTCGGGAACTGAAAAACTAACCTTATCCGCATGGCATCCTAATCAACTCTCTTTTCTCTCTCTTAATCATGCATGAAAATATAAATATTGGCTTTGAAACGATCTCGTAGCATCTTTCCTAGTTCGAGAAGCTGGCATAAAATAACTGCACGATTTTTTTCGTTGATAAGATAATTTTGACTAATACCTATTAAAGAAAATAAAATCTAGATGCAATGATTTCATTCCTGACAGTACACAATAAATCATATTGCTTATCACTGGCCAGCAATGACGTTGTGAATAATAATGTTCAGGATATTTTTTTCGAATGAAATTTGACCTTCCTTACATAAAAGCTTGATTTCCATCCAGAATAAATCTCGAGCAAATATATAAAAAGAGTATATAGGAAGACTAAAAATCACTTTATTATTTCTGTAATGATCAACAAGTTTTGCGAAACAATTGATTATCACAAAATGGATATTAATAATTCGTAAGAAATACATGATTAGCTATCATAAACCATTACATGTTAGGGGAGATAGAACGCGAGCATATACTTTTAGAGATACGCATTTTTTGCTTCATTCGTTCCTCAATGGCACAACGGCCCAGGGTGGGCCTTAGCCTTCCTAAGAATTCCATTCCAAGCTGTCCTGTTCTTATCCCGACTTTTCCAGTTTGATATTAGTAGTTTTCAAATCTTTCTCTAGTCAATCGATCCACCTGAGTCTATGATCCACAAGACCATATGGTCTGGCCACAAAGATCTTTTTCGTGACTCGATTGTCGTCCAGTCTTAGGTGTCCTGCCCACTTTAATCTTTGTATTGCAATTAATTTAACAATATCGGGTTCTTTAAAAAAGTTTATAAATTTTTAAATTGGTTCATCGTCTCCAAATATCTCATTTTAAACTTCCAAAAATACTTCTAAGGACTCTTAAGTAATAGCAAGAGTCTCCTTGTCTCTCTCGGTCATTGCTCACGTTTCTGCAGCATATCGTCGGTCTAATTATCAGACTGCGTAACTCCATCTGGGATGCTAATTTGATACAGTAGGGCTAGGCGCCAAGTTGTTGCTTATGTTCGCCAAAATAGGCGATAATATTACAATATGGTTTACTTTGATATTTTAATCGTGCGATAATGTGGTTGCTATAGGGATAACGTATATTAGTGTTAGTTGTTTTTTTTTCGCGGGATCTTTGCTCAGCAAAAGTAACACATTGTTACAAATTTTGTGTAATGAACGCTTAAAATAGTGTAAATAATTTATATCTGGAAGTGTAATACATTAATATTACTTTCTGTTGTATTTATTTTATGTTAAAATCTTGCCACCACCTTTTCCTTCGAAATCTAGTTTTATTATGAAATAAAAAAAAAAGTAGTGGTTACACTGATCGAGAAATAAATTAAAAGCGGAGCGCGCACTGAGGCATGGCGTAGACAAAACAAAAGGATTGAAGAATCGCGCCAAAAAGCGCTTGGCGCGTTGCACCCCTATATCAAATCAGTAACACCGGTGGAGTTACGCAGTCTGATAATTAGACCGATGATATGCGAGAACGGGCCTCATGAATGTTTTGTAAATGAGTAGTTTTGTTTTTCTGCAGATGAAATTAGATTTTAAATATTTTTGAAGTCCATAAAAACACCTGTAACCAGCAGTGACTCTACTGCGAACCTCTGGTGTTATGTCATCGAGTGTGTTCAGTTCAGAGCCTAGATTTCTGAAATCCTTGACAGCTCCAAAAATCTGTATTCTCCTACTATAAAGTAAGGTTCATTAAAACTGGTACTTGACATGAATTTGGTTTTGTTCTGGTTTATAGTAAGATGCATTTTATTTGTTTCAGCTTCCAATTAAAGGAAGGACTGTTTAAGTGCATCGAGTGACAGAATTATAACAAAATGTCGTCAGCAAAACGCATTTTTGCTAATTGGATTTTATATATACATCTGAAGTGATTCATAACAGTCATCCTCAGCCCCTAGACAACAGCACGATAAAAAACTTTTAAAATTGTATGAAACTTTCGAACAGATCTTTTGAAAAGGATCAACAGGAAAAAAGAATTTAAAGGGGACATTTTTTTTAGTCCATGGTCTGGCAAAGGTAACACATTAATTTAAATCAGCAAATAAACCTTTTAAGCTAGAGCCGAATTTGATTATTTGTAATACAATAAAGCTACAATAATTTATCCCTATTCAAATAAGGCTGCATTGAAGAAATTCCAAATCAAATATTTTTTTTATAAAAGTCATTCTTTTAAAAATTTATAAAAAATTCGGATTTCATTTGTTATAATTCTTATCAGACTTAAATGATCAAGAGTATAAGTTAAATGTTACCATCAACAGTAGAAGTTAATTTAATCGCCATCAGAACTATAGTATTAAGGTGGAGAGTATGAAAACGAATACAAATACGGAAGGTAATATTGTCACCCTATAAGCGACATGTTGATAACATCAAAATAAGCAGGCATGCTAAAAAAACAATTGCACGCGTAATCAAGTAACTTTATTCTACCTATAATTCAAAAATTTCTTGAAAAAAAAAATTAAGAGGATTTTTCCCACATTATTTCAATTGCTACAAATGGTCACACTTCATGAATCTAAAAGCCGCAAATTCTTCATCCCATGCTTAGAGTAATCCGATAAAATTAGAACGATATTTCTCAAAAAAAGTGACAGTAAATCGTGATCATTTTCGATTTCAATCATACTTAATGTCTTGTATAAAAGAACATCTCCGCATTAGCGTATTATAAGAGCTACAATTGACATAAGATTATAGAGTTTACATTTTACAGGTTGCAATTGGAGAATTAATGAATTCCAAACAATCTCCAAGAGAAGAAGTTATTCATTCCCTATTTGTGAGTACAAGAAAATGTAAGCACATCAATATTACAAAATTTGTTGGGTTTTTTTTGTAAAAATCATTATATTTGTAATTTTGATGTGTTTGATCCAGCAATTATCCGTAATGATGTGATCAGATAAAACTGTTTATGAAATTAACTAAACACTTCAACGGTCTGTTTAAATGCCAGATTACGAAACAATTTATAATCAAAATTTATGATGCCTTTATAACTGAAGTACGACTTTTATACATAGTGCAGGCTAATTTTTCATTTTTGATGCTGTAAAATAAATTAAAATTAATTTGTCATAAATTTTATTTCTACAACTGCTTTCTATAATTCTAGGAAATTGTCTTGAAATCAATAATATACGCATAGACTTAATAAGATTGTTATATGCTTAGTATTTTGTCATTCATGCTATGTCAACCAGCAGGAATATAATACATATAATTCCCTTTTTCTTACATACCTATCCCCTGAACGAACAAAAAAAAAAAAAGTAGAAATGGTTAATTTTGCTTCAAAGCCAATAGAGAAAAAACATAAAATTTAAAGGGTCATGTAAAAGGATAACCAACACGTCAAAAAGAATACAAAAATTTAAAGCGTATCATAATTGAAATGTAATCACTAATTTGTAAAAGTATTGCAATATTTCTCCTCCATTTCTTGAAAGTCAACGTACAAACAATGTTGAAATTTGTTCAGAAAGTTAACAAGAATGACGAGCCAATCTATTATTCTAGACGTCTGCAATCGTTGGGAAAAGAAAAAAACTCTTCAAAATCATTTTAAGGCTTTAAAAGCGATCCATTCGCGAACAATTTAAAAATATTATACTCAAACCAAGACAACTGGTAGCATAAAGCAGGAACATTGATGTACCACTTACAAAGGATAAACGCAGCCAGGCGGATCGAGATATTGTAATGCAAGGACCATCGTAATAAACAATGAAACAAGGATAATAGCAACATCCTTTTTCTATATCATTCACTGGAGTCGAAGCGCTTCTCCGGATCTTATTCACCCACTTACTCAGAAAATAATTGAACCATACTGCCTGCTCTGTTCAAGGTCTAATACATCATAGAAACAGAAAAAGAATGCAATATAAGGGAATAAAGCAGCATCACTTTGTTCGCGCACTTTCCTTTTCAAGCAAAGAAAAGAAATCTGCGGCGAGTTTTTCAATAAACATTCTTTGCATTTCGTTCCCGTTCTGTATCCTAATTCAAGAAACCCCCATGAATTTCGTTGAAAGCCTCCTCCTGAAGTAGTGCGAAACAATTTTTTCCACTCTTTAAAAAAAATTCCAACACATAAGAACGAACACAATGGAATCGATAGAAACAATTCGTTTCCATCAAATCCTTTTATTATATGCGCGACGATGTTAACATCAACAAAAATAGGCAGTGTAAAATTCGCATTTCCACAACAAAAAAGGGTCATTGTAAGATAAATTACACATGCTGCATTCCATTCAATATACAACTAACTTCTAGAACAAACAAACTGTGTGTGTGTGTGTGTGTGTGTGTGTGTGAGTGTGTGTGTGTGTGTGTGTGTGTTATATTCAAATTACATAATTCATAAGTAGTGAATATATACTCAGTTTCTTTTAGTAAACAAAACATTATCTTAAAATAATTAGGTATATTACTGTTGCTATCGTTCTAACAGGGGCGTAAATACCGCCGTATGAATGATACAGGGGCCCCGACATGTGTAACAACAGTACCACTAAAAGGGCTTTCATTTCTAAGAAAGGGCCCCGAAGCAGTTTTGATACGGGGCCCACTCACATCTAGCTACGCCAGAGATACCTAAATTAAATAATAGTGTTGTTAAGGATTATTAATGAGTATAACGTTTATACAAGATTTTTCTGTAGTACTTGACAATATTTAGCAATTTTTTAACAATTTTATCATCAATCTTGAATAAGGATTCCTTCTAGTATGATTTTAAAGAACGCTCCATCTGCTTGGTCTTTGAAGTTAAATATTTCAGGTGTACAGCTTTGGAGCTCAGTATACTGCTTCTACATCTTTTTTTTAAGAATTTTCTTTAACAATGAACAAACCCTGCGCATTGATGCAGTATATTACAATTTATTAAGTACTTTTATTAGAACTTTTGCAATCACTATGCTTTTAAATATAAGTCCATTTAGTTAGTCCTCCCCCTTATATATTAATGTATACAAACATAACACCCCTTTTTAAGGTACATTAGTCTCTTTAAAATCTAAAATAACCTTTCACATTTTAAAAATTCTCACAAACCACCATGTTTCCAATGAATTAAAAACAATTAAAGTATCTTAGATCATTAATAATACAACACAAAAGCAACACCATTAACAAGATTAAAAATGGTCTCGTGATTGAAATGATTACATATAAACCGAACTCAGTGGCGCAACAGCCCATGAGGGCTAACGCTTACTGTGCCCATCTCAGTACACGTGACCTTAGGCGCTGAGGTGCATGAGCAGATGTTCCGATCAGGTGTGATCAGTCTGACACGAAACCCCCAGAGTTTAATTCCCAACCAAGCCTGGTACTCATTTATCGACCTACTAAAGATATGAAAGGCGGAGTCAACTTTGCCCAGCCCTAGGTTTGAGCCCCGAACCTGTGGCGTGGAAGCGCTAAACGTTACTACTCAAACACTGGGCTCCAATTATACATAAACGATGATTTTATTGAAAGTTTTCAACTACTTGCCCCATCTCTAAAACCAGTTCCACATTGAGAGAAAATAAAGATACTCACAAGATTTCATTTGTACATTCTGAGTTTCACAATGAAATAGGGGGAGAATGGACTTTTTAAAATTATATGTGTAACCATTCAGATCAAAACATAAGATCAGATAAAATTAAAAATTTATCACCTGAATACAATAATAAAGAAAAAAATAGAATCAAAAAATATCAACAGATTGAATTTTTAAAAAGTATTCATACCAACATTACATAATTTTAAACAAAGCTGATTAAACTATATCCATTAAATCAAAATTTAACGAGTTTAATTAATCGATTTAAATAAATAAAACGTATAAATTATATATTAAGGATGCATATTTTTTACCAAACAAATTTACTTTATGGGCAGTGTTATCTTAAGACTTCTTGAAGCCCTGGGCCACTATGCGAAAGTTGGCCGCACCTGCGACTCTTTGAGGTAAACAGTACGTATAGTATGTTGCCAAATACTTGTACAAATGGTCACTCGTAACAAATGTGTATGACTCACTAATCTTAAGGGTATAGGGTATTAGGGTATAGAATCTGGCAACAAATTGAATGTTTCCACTCAGATTTAGCGCGGGCTTTGCATTTGTAAGTGCAATTTTTAGGTAAGTTACCTCTATCTTGTAATGGATTTAGATATTTCTATCCATTATTTCCTATTGGTTTTTGCTCAGTGTTATTTACAAAAAAAGGGGGAAGGTTGGCTGGCCAAAAAACATGTTCAACCCCACACACTTTTATATAATTTAATTTTTATATAATAACTGTCCTAAGTCAGTAATGTTCACAGCACTGCAGCATCCATTTTATATTTATTATCTCGATTACTCTTTTGTCCTTCATTGTGTGATTTTCCTGCTGTCTATGTGTTTGTCGAATGTTATTGTTTGGATGTGATCTCTTGTTAGTAGAGAATTGACCTATATATATATATATATATATATAGTTTTAGTATTTAAAATACATACATATATATATATTAGTTTATTCGCACGAGATATGATTTATATTCTGTACTAAATTTTTTGTATTCTTTCCAGAGATATTTACTATAAAAACGTTCTGTACTCTATTAATTCTGACAAACAATTTTAGTGATTTTATTCAATACAAAGACCATTAAATCCGTACGAATTAAGTTAGTACCAAGGGAATAAATGCACTACAAATATTTTTTCCTACGACTCATTAAAGGCTGTCTTAATCAAATGTACGAGAGCTTGAATTAGACACAGAACACATTTTAACCCTGAATGAAATCTCAATTTTCATGAAAATTTGCAACGTTGTATGATTCCTACGTCTTATTATAATACTGAGTTTATAAAATTTCAAAAGAATCAATAAACATACAATATTTCACTTCAACAAGTAACGGGATAGCTCATTTGGCATTACAGGTTAGGAGAAGAAAATTCGAAGCACATTTAATACCAGGGGGGAAAAATGGATCAACTCGTATAAAAATGAGTAGTAAAATAAAATATGCTGCTCTTTATGGAACAGCGATGCCAGAATATAATTTTAATCTTGAAGCACTTCTCCTATCGGAAAAAAAAGATTTCTGAATTCGGGTCTTTTAACATTATATGAAGACATTTGATTTTTTTAAAAAAATTCAGGCTACGTATTTTCAGAAATTAAATTAAATCAGACGAAAATTGTAAAAGTTATTTCTTTTGTCGTGCACGCCCAGTGCTGGAAATACATTAGAATTGCAAATTCTTGCAGTTGGAAAAAGAGTACAAGAAATTTTTTTGCTACGGTAACAAATCATTCTCAAGTTTTCTCTAGGATTAGTCATTCAGCAGAGTAAAAAAGCAATGGCCCTCCATAAAGTTGTAAATCACAACCGCATGTAACATATTCACTATAGTGTACGTATGCTCGATTGTTCCACAAATCCATCATCTTCGGCAATGCCAAACGCACAATGTTTTAGAAATCATTACTTTACGAGCTTCAGATAGAGCAGACAAACAATTGGGTAAAAAAAAAGTAATTTTACTTTATTCCTCTTTGTGTGAGTGTGGCGGACAGACAGTTCGGGGTCACGTCTCTTTTCCCCCCACCTCTATTAGACAGATAAAAGCATGAGTAAACCACGCATGTCAATTCAAGAGACGAAAAGAATCTCTACAAAATCCAATATTTCGAGTGAAACGTTTCAAAGGTCGACCACACCTATAAAAAGTGAACAGGTTTCAGGAAGAGTCAAGCGCGACTCATAAATCATAACCAAGTCTTTCCGGAATCTAATAGAAATTGCATCGACGCCGACTTGATTGAAGAACAAACCAAGATAGAAATTATTATATAAAAAGTATTGGCGTGTAAAAGGGATTGCTTTCCTTGAAGGCTGAAAATTGATTAATGAATCTATCTAATAACAAAATGTATTGAAAAGCAATAAATACTCAATTTAACTTATTTACATCTACAATTTAACACGACGTTAAACTTATTACGAAGACAAGGTTAGTATATCCAAAAAAGAGTTGCTAACTATCTTTTGAATACTTAGTTTATAATATCTGCGTTCTTTTAAGGAAGTTAGGAAGGCATTTTATCCTTTTACAATTGTTAATATGTATCCCAAGACCATTTTTTTTTAACTTTAAAATTGCTAGTTTTTAGCAATGACTTAAATATCTATGACTTAATTTCAAATCGCAAAGAAAATTTCTGTAAGAAACTGTACTCTTTAGAGATCATAATTCCATAGATTGAAATGGGCTAAACTCATGTGAAGTCAAAGTCACATGATAACGACAAACACGTTTCCAGCAAATCAGTTCATGCGCCTAGCTGTTACCAACGTTTGCTTTTTCGGGAAACTTTCTTTTACGAAGTACACATTTTTCAACAATAATTACGTAATAAAATGCCCTCGATTTAATACTCGAATAGTACATATATGTAATTATGATAAACTCTTTGAAGAATATCTTAATGCTTGAGCATCTTTAAACGATTTACTTATTTGAAACTGTACCTAAATTTTACAAGTAGAACAAGTACAATGCTAGTTTGTCTTAAATTCAAACACATGATTGCATTTATCATGTGATCGTCAAGAATTTAGTCCATTGACGAAAAATCAGGGAAGAGTGGTAATCAATGATTTTCGGACAACGGTACGAATGTTGCATCATTCAATGAAGCCTAAATTTTTGCAATCATCATAAAATATCGATCAATATTATTGCCTTATAAATGTTCAATTTTGGCTTCTTTTAACTTATATCCATTTGTATTAAGATGATACCGCAATACCTTTAAAAGTATTATTTCGCAAAACTATGACGTTTGTCAAAAACTTAACTCAAAATGCGAAGTCATTCATTTTAGTTGGATAAAAAAAATCGAGGAGTAGTCTTGTTACATCTTATGACAAAATCTAAACAAGACGAGAAACAAATTCAAAAGACAAAAAAATAAATAAATAAATAAATACTTTTAAAAACTACGAATGCAACAGCAGTAGAGTTCTGAATTTAGAGATTATCCGCTTCATACATTTTCAAACTTAAAGTGTTATTTTTTTAAAGGGGGGAAAAATCATAAATATATAGATGTAATAGAAATTTTATTCTATATCATTCCTTTTTTAAAATGTCCACTACGAACTTTATTCATTAGTTCAAAGTTATTCGTATATTACAAATTTAATTGTGAAATTTGACAATCTCTGCAGCATGAAATTTCCTCGAATTAAAATCACCCCATTTTATAGGAAGTCATGTAATATTTCCCAATGTATTTTCCTATAGGAGCTCGAGGTGTGTAAAGGTTATTCCTTGATTCATACATTGTATGTGTGATCTTAATCCATTTGCTTCATTAATCTCGTTCTTTTTGTGTTCTAGATTTAAGCGGAACAATGTCTTCATTCCATAAAGTAAATTTGGCTGCCGTGCTCTCCTGGGCTTAATACCTATCACCACACAATTAAAATGCTTCACCTTTCAGAAAAAGGCATAAATAGAAAAAAAAATTAATATGAATTGGCAACAATACCATAGCACTAAAGAGTAAAAGAGAGCCATCATAATTCGTGATTTTTAAACATGACTATTTAAACCAGAGGTTCCCAAACTTTTTTGTCTCATCGACCCCTTGCCATGTTTTTCGGTTTGGGGTAGACCCCTGCTTAATTAATATTGAATGTATGCAAATTTATCAACTTAAATGTCTTTTTGAAAATTAGTACTACTACTTTAAAAGAATTAAGTTTCTAGCTAATGAAGTATAATGTTTAAAATTTAAAAAGCACATGCTAATTAAATTGAAAGTTAATTAATATATAAAATAAAATAAACAAGCAAATGATTTTAATATGGGAGGGATGAGTCTGGAGCTACAATAACAAATCTTCAACATTTAGTATCAATCTTTTCAGATTTAATCTTAAATCTTTTCTGTTATATTAATGTCCAGTGTTTTATATTTATCCCCCCCCCCTTCTTTTTTGTTTTGAGATTGGCAACTACACTGAAACTCCATCTCACAAGGAAAAAGAATTAAAAACATCTTCATAATATTCCATAATTCGGGACAAATAACAGGTTTGCCTTTTTAAAGCCAAAATTTCTGACATCTAATTTCTAAACTTTAAGATCTTCAATGGTGCATATTCCGATCAGTTCCAAATTGCCATGAGACATTTTTTTTTCAATGTGGCCATTTTAATTCCTTGCCTACTGTAATATTACCAGAGTCAAAGTATTCTCAAACCTAGTTACAAAATCTGAATAAAAGGCAGTTAAATGTTGAAGGTAGGTTAAAACGTCCTGACAAATTGTGTGTGACAAATTGAGAAAATTTGGGACCTCCAGTATTATACGTCTTTAGATTACCTCTGGAAGGGATCACTGAAATGGTTCTTGTTTTAAAAAATTTATGCGTCACCTTGTAAGTGCAAATTAACCTCATTAAATTTAGTAAATAAATGAGTTAAATAAGTAAAATTTGTTTCCCCCCGCCACTTGATTAAATATTCATTTAAAATTAAAGTCATGATCTAGTTTAATGAGAACCACTATCACAGACCCCCACTTACACCTCATGAACACCTAAATTATTTTTTTGCTGATGTGGACCACTTGCAGGTCGTCAGAGACCACTTTGGGAATCGCTGATTTAAACAAAAGCATACAATTTAATGAATATTATTCCGTGTTTACAAATAATTGTGTGTGTTGCAAATAAATCACATTTAGGAAAGACTTATTTTTCTCCACAAGAATTTCATACCATCTTTGTAGCATGCAACCTGATAGTCGAGAGCAGATTATGAAAAAAATACTGTTGGGGAGGAATTAGCAGCTAAAAGTAAATTGATGATTTATTTAATCATCCTTTATAAAACGATAAAAATATAACTACCTGGATTACATAGTTTAAGCCCCTGCACCGGCAAACATTTAAAATATAAACTAAAATAAGACTTTTTATAATTTTTATACGTTCTGGAATATTAAGATTTAACTTTTATGTAAGATACAAGATGTATTAATATTTCTTTACTTTTTTTAAGCATGTCTCCAGCAAACTTTGGACATGAACACGAAATTTGTGTGTGAGGAATAAAAGTTCGAACTCAACGTATAAAATTGGAAAGACGCATAGAAACGAGATGACTTTCTTTATCTGAAAATGAACAGCATTACATCGGCCTTTTTCTAAAAAAATTAAACAATCACAAGAAAAAAAGATTTTTCTAGTAGATTTACACAGCACAAAAAAAAAAAAAACCCCAAAAAAAAAATTTATTTTTTTAAAAAAAAAAGGATAGAATTATCCTCTCCTAAATTTTCACAGATAACAATACAACAAGTACGCAGTTACGGAATATGAGTAATACACCTTCAATAAACTTCAGGTTTATTTTTCGAAAGAATGTTGCTGTACGATTACAAAAAGGTCGACCGCGTGGTTTAAAACGAGATTAGACTTGATGATAACAGGACGAATGCGACATATTCAGATAACACAATGCGATAAACATCAAGTGAACATCAAGTTTAGCAAACGGGGGAGATATAAATGTTCAACATCTTCAAGCTTTCACATGCAAAAGTAAATCTACAAAGCATTATCAAATTTCTTGCATCATTTATGGAATTCAACAAGAAAACATTCGCTTCTTATCAATTCAGAGCAAAATGTATTCAACTTTCCCCAGACACTGCGAACTAATTAAAGTAGAAAAGCAAAAGTATTATAATACCTGCAAGCAATACCTGGGCACGCAAAAGGTGCTTCATAATATAGAAAAAAATTATTAATCATATATTTAATATGAACGAACCATTTTAAAGTAAGCTACACATTAATTTATGATAAATAAAATATGAAATTTAGAGAACTACTCGTAAAGTGATGAGTTATATTGAGAGTATATCGCATATCTAAAATTTTTCAAAAGTTATATACTTCATTTTGTATAAATGAAAACTATGATGAGAATACCAAAACAATTAGGTAAAGCACTTAATTCATACTTAACAATTAAAAGGTAATGGTCTAACAGTAATGGTGCGATAATTTTAAAAATAAAAGTTAGGCTACATTTAGAATTAAAATGTGAAAAGTATGCTGTACATAGTTACCTCATAACCTGAATTGAAATAACAATGGTTAAGTGAGATTTCTATTTACACATATTATGTAGTCTCGTATACAAATATCATAAAAAGCAATTTTTATCACCATTCCTGACATACGAAAAATTCCATTAAAATAAATGGTTGACAAAATGCTATCCATTTTATACCTTATTAAAAAGTTCCACCGCTGTTTTTTTTTTCCCATCTCTCAAACTTTTAGTTAGCGCTATCTATTTCATAACATTTAAGCACAAAACTAGGATTACGTTTACTTCAGCGATAACAGTATTAAAAGAATTATAAAAACAAACAGATGAAAATTATTAAAATTTTTATATTGTTTTCATTTCTAAAAAGAAAACTAAAATGCGCGATTCACAGAAAACCGTAACTAAATATAATTTATTAAATATAGCATTAATGTCACCACAAAATGTGGCCTTTTTCGTGAATATAATCGAAAGATGCATCCTTTCACATCGACACTTTTTTCGTTTTGTACATTTTACAGCGCTTGCAAAACATAAAAAAATTATAAGGCTTCCTAGCGATGCAATCTAATGCTTAAGGGACTAGCATTGACAAAGACTAGTTCACTTGAAATAAAAATTTAAATATTTACTTAGAATAGCTTAGTGAAATTAATTAAAATGAATTTACAAATATCATCCATAATTCGACAATTATGTAATGCACACCGCTATAAACTTTATTCATTAACAGTGCAAGCGATCATAAAATATATAATTAAATCGAAAATTCGAATGTTTTAATCTAAAAAATTCAATTGGACACAAATTTACAGAAAAAATTTTTTTTCATAGCACAGTGGATAGTTAGAAAGACTTCCAAATAGCACTAATTTAGATACCTTTTCTTTTTTAAATAATAATTTCATTTGTTTTTTACTCTGAGAAACAATCACTAAGAACGTCCATTAAGAAATATTGTCTAATCCTCAGGGGCAAATAAATGAAAACCAGAGTGAACAGAAGCAATAATACACAGAGAAGCCGAATATATAGTAAATTTGTATCAATAAAAGAGTGTATATGTGTGCGCGCGCGATGTGGCTAAAAAACTGCAAGAAAATATATATTGAAGCTATACCTTTTGTTGCTGCGGATATTTTTCCAAATAGATACATCAGGCATTTTAAAATTAAAAATTTTGATGATGGTTAAAACAAACATACTACTGCTTTCTGCGCTGATTGTTTTACTGCTTTCTGCTATAAATTTTGGAACTATAAATTTACAGAGAGTAACGTGAAACAGCCAATCACAGGACACCAAATAAAGAACCTTACCTTCGACGGAGAAAAAACAACGAATTTACATTTCAGTGACGAATCAATTTATTTGCATATCTAGCACAATAAGTGATGGCAGTGTGCATTTCGAAGAGAATATTTCGAGATCAACATTTCAATAAAAATTTGGGCGAAAACATTTAACCACAAAACAAACAAATATTTCTGCAGAGCATTCAAAAATGAATCCAATACAAAACAAGTAAATTACATCACAAAAGAAATATTCACGAAAACCTTTTCAGTCTTTACGGAATTCTTAACCGCTTAATTCACATGATATAAAATTATCAATGGAAATGATTTAAAAAAAAAAAAAATTCTATGGTGCCTCATTTCTTAAAGGTAAAAAAAAAAATATGAAAGCACTAAATCAAAACAGAAACATTTCCCATGAATAGAACAAGAAAAAGAACTAACTACCGTTTTTTTTTAGTGGAAGAGAAATACATATGTGCGTGTAAACAAGGACATACGTGGGGAGGGGCGAAGCCAGATGGGCACACACTTCAAAATGACTCATTCGTTGCAGGAGAACCCAGAGCGTGCTACTCTACTACTCTCATTGTTTCAGAACTAGCAGCAGCAGCAACAAAGAAGTATCAGCTGTTTCCTGAATAATATGTCACTATTTTTTTTTCGTTAATAGGGCATTGTTTTATTTTCCGGTACTCTCCACGTTGCTGAAGTGATTCTTCGCAAAATTTTACAGAAAATTTTAATGAATTAAAAATGTTGCGTAGTTGGAATATTTTCCACTTGTAATTATCAATGAATCAGTGAAATAGGAAGTGAATGACATTGGAGTGAGCTACTTCTATCATTTCCATAATTCAATTCAAAGGGCAATTAAGTTCCGCAAAAAATTTGTAAATATTTTTTTTTTCAGTACTATTCATACTTAACAATTTAAAATCTTAAAAAATTTCTAAATCACCAAAAGGCCTGAAAAATGCTGATATAACATTAATAATCTTTTATAAATTTGAAAGTTTGTCCACATCGTTAATCGTATAGCTCCAAAATTTTAAAAGGTAATATAACTAAAGCTGTCTGGATCAATCAAGCTACCTAGCAATTTGATGAAACCGAGAGAGTCACTATGTTACACAATCTTTAAATGCACATACGCACGAAGGAATGGGAAGCTAAGCCTTTAGAGAGAAGATACCGCTCGACATCACAAAGAAAATACTACACATTGGTCACATTAAATTTTAATTCAAAAATTCAATTTGTTATTGAAATGTATGCATATAGTTAAAAATAAAAAAATTTGATTTTTGTGAACATACTCAAATATATATATATATATACACACATAAATCAATCAGTGTTTGACATAAGTGAAAGCACATTTGGCATTTCCTCAAAAAAATAGGAGAAAATTTTCAGTACATTATTTTTATCAAAGCAGATTGAAAATAAAATCCATCTTAAAAGACAGTTACAGAATTTTAAATTCAAATTAATAAATTTACAAAATAGAACTTTTTAACCCATCAAATTTAGAGACAAGTGTAAAAACAGTAATTAAAATACGTGAATAAAATAAAATTCAATACTTTGCGGGGAATCCTCTGTTTTTGATAATAGATTTAAAAGCCTATTTGGCATGGAATTCACCAATTTTTCCGTTGTTTTAGAATAAATTGTACCTTATTCTTTTAAGAGTACTCTTTTCAAATGATATATGCTCAGTACACTGTTTTTTTAACTCTATAGCCAAGTTATTTCTATAAATGTTCGATAAGATTCAAGTTATGGGATTGAACTGGATGTTATGGAATGTTTGGGGCTATGGTAAAGAAACTACAATACAAACGGGACAATACATGCCGTATGTTTGAGATCATTGTTTGGTTGGAAGTAGAAATTGTTGCACAGATGAAACTTACAAGCACTTTGTCGAAAACTGTTTATTAATTTGATTTGATTTTGATTTACGTCGCAATGTGAAGGAGCACCAGCGTTGGGCAACTGGTAACAGACTTCATACTCATAATTTCAAACCACAGGTCAAGTGATGAGGACGATGAAGAAAATAAAAAAATATATGCAAATACATTGTGCCGTTAATGAATTCAGGTGACAACACCTGCACCTGATATGCCGTCCAATATCCCCACCCTACCACTTTAGTTCCCATATTTTACTGTTACTTCAATGTACTTTTCCGGTAGTTCAGTTTTCGGTTGTTTCCAAATTAAGTTCCTCCCACTGCAAGGATTAAGTTGAACTTACTTTCATTTTAAAACAAAACATTTGACCAAAATCCATCTTTATTAAAATGCTCCCTTGAAGTGCAGATAGTTTTGGGATGAATTACAATGTTAAAAGCCTTCTTTGAGTTGAGTTGTTGAGTTGAGTCTTGAGTGTGTAATATGAACTTAGCTCTCATCTTTAAAAGTCAGTTTATCCGGGTGGTCACATTTTTGTGTATTTAGCAACTACTACACGATTGGAAATTTTTTATCAGTTCTTATGTATCGACTCTAATACACTACTTCACTAATTTCATTCAGTGATTTATTCTGATTATATAAACAGATGATTATTATTTTTTTTTACAATCGTAGTTTCCGCACGCTTACTAGGGATTTTTTCCAAATGTCGAAAATTCAAGCGGAAATAATTAAGTTTTCAAAAAGCTACTAAAGATAAATAAATCATAATATATTACCTATCTTTTATCACTCTGATACGTACAGAATTATACAATGTATCTTATTTTGAATAAAACTCAACGCCGTACTTCACTTTGTCCTTCATTTTGGCGGATTAAATAGTTCTATTTCTGCAAATTTTTAAATTGAAATTTTGGATTATCTTCATAATATATTCAAAGATTGTATTCGTATATAATATCTGCTTTGATAAGTAATATTTGAATTTTCCCCCATTGTTTGAGAAAATGCAGGGTGTTCCTTCACCTATGTCCATACATATGTGCGTCTGTATATTGTATTATACATTATGCGAGATGTACCGTATTTACTGAAATTTAAGCCGCACTTCTTCCCCCCAAAAGAATGCTACTGAAAATAGAAGAAAAAAATTCGTTGAATGGGGCAATTAGAGCAATTACAGGTTCATGTGTGTATTTAAAAGTTTATAATACCTATAAAATGAATAATTATTCACTTCTTGTTAGCTCTCATTTTAGATTTATTTCAATTTCATAAAATCGGATACCTCAATAAACCATTTTAAACTATTTTTCGCTTTTCATAAAAAATTGAGAATTTGGGGTGTGGCTTAGATTTGAATAAATACGGTATATATATCATAGGTTACAACTAACAATTATTTTCATTTAGGGGTACATGATCAAGAAAAATTTGAAGAACGCCAGTCAAGAACATTGAAGCATGGGTGGCCAATCCGCGGCATGCGTGCCACAATGTGGCACCACAGAGTTGTAACAGTGGCACGCGAAGACTTGTTGAAAAATTAAAAAATCTGAAAAAATAGTAATAAATTACAACTTTTTTTCAATTTCATTGAAATGCGTTTTTTTTAACGAGAAAACTCCTTAAAAATTTAATTTTAATACACTTAATTAAATGGAATTACAATAGAAAATTACGGTGTAAATAATACTCTTTCACTGTTATGGGCGCTGGTATTCCAGAGAAAGTTCACTCGCGAAATTTTGGAATTTGAGGGAGCATGATTTAAAATATCTGGAGGAAAAAAATGAACTGCCGATTGATTGATTGCTGCTCTAGAATGAAGATTGGCTCTGGGATTTACCTTTTCTTATCGATATTATATATGGTACATTTAAATAATTTTAACTTAAAATTGCAGTCAAAAGATTATTTTTCTTCTGTCCTAGTTGGGCATGCGTTTTCTTTTGTGAACGAACTTTTGCTTTTTTTGTCTCGATTTTGAAGAAAAAAAAGATAACAAATTTTACAATAATGCAGGAACTATCTACCAAAGTTAAAGCACCGCGATATTTTATATTTAAAAATTTAGTAACCATATAATTAACCAATTTAGTAATTATATTATTTTCAAATTTCCATATTACTTAAACTTTAAAAATGTACCATTCGCGCAACAATCCCATAATAATTGACATATTTTCAGCTTTTCATAATTTGTTTGAAAAGTTGGAAGTGGCACGTATAATGTTCTTTTTTTTTTTGTCAGATGGTGGCACTCTTCCCAAAAAGGTTGTGGCCACCCCTGCATTAAAGTTACTAAGAAATTTATAACACTACATTATGACAAGTATATTTTAGAATAAATTTTGGAAACTATAAATATGTACTTAATTGCTTGTTATTGTGTATTTTAAATATGCTCATTTTCAAAATGTATTTAAGTATTCTACTTAAAAAAAAAGAGAGCCTTAACAAATCTTGAAATAAATTTGAACTTCATAACACAAAAATTTAATAAAACATGCATCTCATAACAGTATTATCTCTCTAGATTAGTATTTAAATAGCGTAAATCTCATTTTGTGAAAGATAAATCGCATTTCTTTACATTTCTTAAAATTCCTTCGTATAATTTCTCTGTGTACTATCTTTATACAAGAAGTTTTACAACGCTTAAAAAGGGGGATTTATTCGAAAAAATGAATTAATTAAAACCGCAAACATCTCATGAAGTATTAATGTGTTGCGAAAGAAAAAAAATACCCAGTTTACAATGGAGAACGTTCGCGTCTTTCAAAATAAGAAATACCGAAAAGAAAATACCAAATCGGTCTCCGCTTTTTAAAATTGAAGTTCATTGCTTCCTCTTTTCTGTTAACTATCAGATATTGGCACTTCGCCAGCATTGAATAATAAGGGAGGGACGATTGTCCGACATTTCATAATAAAGCATGACTAATGCTACAGCGTTTAGTGAGCATTTGATGAAACAGAATGTTGCAGCAGAATAGAGAGAAGATAAATGACAATAAATGATTCTTAGGATTAAAAAAGGGTTCAAACTCCGAAAATAATGAGAGATGTAAGAAATGTTTCTTACACATGGTGTACAAGAAAAAAAGGATTTAGATAGTCCTCTCCAGTACAAAAATATGCATGTTTCCGAATGGTGCTTTGTCCTGAAGGTCAAAAGAGAACACTATTCCCTTCTTCACTTTCCACTCGCCTTCTCAATATACAGGGAAAAAGACCTCGGTCCTTGGCCCGCTTCAATTAAACTGGTTCCCCATCCACTCAATGAAAGCTTATTTTCACTCACCGTTTTCGCGTTTTGTCTCAATATTGGTGCTCTGGGGGGAAAAAAGGCGATTTTTCTGACGCTTTCCAATTTTGCGACATGTTGTTAAAAATTACTGGAACTATATATATTTTTAAGTTTGTATTCGCATGATGTAAAATAAAAACCCTAAATTAGAATGCTTTTTTCAATTAGAAAAAAAATTTCAAACCATTAATATTACATTCTACCTTTACTGTCCAATATAAAGCAGTATATTTTATTCTCCTATTAATTTCCGTCTCAATCCGTTATAACTCCTATTTTTTTAATATAAAATGTAGTTCATACTTTGTCTCTTATATTGCACCGCTAAATTCGCTTTTTCATAATATTAAAGGTGATATTAAAAACATATATATAAGAAATCTTTTAAAATCTTTAAACTACAATACGATAAATAGATGCATAAGTTGCAACACTTAAAAACGATACTGTCTATGACAGTACATTTTAGAATTTTCTTTTAATTTTTAGTAAAACTATAAATGGGGTTTTTTTAAGTGCAAAGAAAAAAATATATTTTTCGAAAAATCAAAAAAAGTAACCCTAAAGTTACCTCACAAAAACGATCGAGCATTTTAAAAAATATGCTACAAACAAGAAATGTTGTAATAACTTAGTTTATAATTCCTAGTAAGATACCCCTGGGGCCGTCCTCAACAACTTTCGAATATGTCTAAATATAAAATTCACTAAAAGTGGGGGTTTTTTTTTTTTGCTTTGCATTTTAATGCCATACCATAACCTCCACTTCTCTCCAAATATGTTCAATCGAATTTAAATTTAATGACTGAAATGGTGTTTATTACAACTTTCTAATTCACAAAACTCCAAAGGCGAATGTTCAGGGCTTAGAACAATGTCTTTGTTATCCAAATTCTCGGCGGATAATTGTAAATTGTTTTTTTAAATATTTAAATCTATAAGAAAAATCCATCAATAAATATCAAAATATGTAGTCCTGGTGTTGACAAAAACATAAGGGCAGCTCACTACCAAGTTCCATATCTCAATTAAGATGAAAGTGTTAAATCCCTCATCCCCCCGCAGGGCCGGCTCTAGCAGCTCTGCCGCCTCGGACTAAAATAGAAAATGCCGCCCTTTCACCAAAGCAAAAAATTATAATTAAAAAAAGATACATTTTTTACATAGATACCTACCTATAAAACGTTGAATAATCTTGTAAACAAAAAGGCAGCATATATATATATAATTTTAAGTCTTAAAAAATACAAAATAATTCCAAATTAAGGACATAATTATGTGTTATTATTTCAAACGAGTAAAATGTAAGAGAAGGAATTGCTGCTCATTCCAGTAGACCAATTTCTTCAAAAAAGAGTTTACTGATGGTGGTATCCCAAGGATGTATTTTAACTTATAATAACTACACTAAAGACTAAAACAAAACATTTTCTGTGGCTCTCTATCTACCAAAAACTTATTACCTCTGTCCCCTTTTAAATAGCTGACACCGAATATCGTATGGGTGAAAGGAATGTGACCGCACTTCGGGATGGGGAGAAAGTTACACGTGAAAGATGTGCAAGCATATCAAAATTCATGATATAACATATACTCCAGCATCGAACCCTTATGTTTCAACATATCACTAAACTGACATTAAATAATACAGAGTACAAAATAAGGAAATAAAATACATTAAATGAATTACCAAATTCGCACCCAATAATATTTCTGAAAATGTATCAAATTTTTTGGTAACAAAGCAATATTTTTTTCAAATTCGATCCAAATGCCGCCTTTACAATTTGCCGCCCCGGGCAGAGGTCCGGTTTGTCCGGTCCTAGAGCCGCCTCTGCCCTCCGTTATTTTCATACTCATGCAGGTACTTTTTAGTTATGGGGCCATGGATTGACAAATATTTTCTGAGTTACCGACAGTTTGAACATAGACAATACTAACAACCTACAGTTATTTCTGGTCTAAACTCATCTGCTGTAGACGCCATGACACGAAGTTCGTCGGCTGAAAATGTAAATGAAGCGTAAGGCTTCAGCAAACAGAGAATCCTCGATATCGCGAGAACTAATTCATTACACTAAGATTAACAGTATGCTGACAGCCAACGACAATGCACCTCCAACGACACTTCTTTCTTCCATCACCATGGCGTGACCGTTGGGTCAAAAAAGTTGTCAGGGTAAAATTTCCTTCAGTTAAAAATAGCTTATTGTATCTTCGTTCGTCGCTAAATTGCTGGTTTTCTTCACTGTAGGAAAATTATAGAACAAAGTATAAAAAAGAAAATGGTCCTAAATAATATAAAAATAAAAACCTAACAGCAAATGATGACGATATTTATAATAGAGCTCCCTATTTACAATATCAGCAATCCATTAAGCCAGAATTTGGGATTTTGCTTCATGGTCCCAAAAATGAAAAATATCCTCTCATACGCTCATATTGGTACAAAAATGTTAAATGTTCTTCCATCTGCAAAGAGCACATGATTAAGATATTGGCTTATTTATCATTGAGCTTGTGATAAAAAGTGAGTTAGACTAGTTCCTAGAACTCATAAAAAGTTTCTTTTAGCAAAACAACCCTGTAAAATTAGAACTCACCCAATAATTTAAGCAAAAATAAAAAGGAAAAATGACTAAATTTTGTAAAAATTTGTACAGCATTTTCAAATGTAAATTCTTCACAACTTTTGTTACAAAAAATCTCAAAACATTGAATTAGCTTTGTCATGAACATGCATTTCCTATCACACAGCAAATAGTCAAACGCGGTGCATTTTCTAATTTTGAAACATTTCTCGAAGAGACTTGCAACTTTTACAATGAAAAATAATAATTTCCTTTTTATTACATTTCAGTTTTAATAATAAATAAAATATTTAGACGAAGTAAACAAGAAAAATTATACCAAACGAAATTTTAAATATTACCTTAGATTTCAATGATTTTCTTTTTTCTGTATTTTATATTTCAGAGCATGCAGGCATTAGAAGTCTGTCCTCCTTTGCCTCTCCCAACTACAAGAGCAGTCAACGAACGAATTGCCGAAGGGATTCGATCTGTACACAGCTGAAGACTCCCAAAGCCAATGCTTAAAAAATACTGCTGCAGAGTCTGTCTGAGTACTCTAAGCAAATCGTCTTGCAGTGGATCCCTGGACACTGCGGTGTAACTGGTAATGAGTTTGCGGATCACTTAGCAAAGAAGGGAGCTTCCATTCAACAGTTAAAAAGGAAAGCTGTCCATTTTACCAGTGCCAAACGTATCATTAAAGAAAAGTTGAATGATCTCTCTTCAAGAATACGCTCAGAGAAATTCCAATAAGATCTGGTGAAATAATCTTAAAGATCTTCCCATGAGGCCAAAATGTAAAGCAGTTGCCGAGTTTCGTCTGACCACTGGAGACGACTGTCTCCTGAAACATCTACATAGAATTCATGTTGCACAGGCCCCTTTCAGCACGCTCTGGGATTTTCAAGAGGACATGGATGCTGACCCCATTCGCCGCTGCCCAACCCTAAAGGGTTCCTCTTTGTGTTAACTTTATAGGCAAGCAAGGGACTTGTTGAGTTCATAGACTTTTCTCGCCATTTTTATTTTTTTTTCCTTACTTTGTTTATTTTATTTTGTGTGTGTTCCTACCCCCCCCCCTTGTGGTGCAGCAGTCTTCAGTAACCCTGGCCATTGGAAATAAAAAAAAATTTTAAAAACCTTAGATTTCGATATTTAGAATCAAATGTAGAATGAAAGAAAAGTATTAGATTTTTTTTCTTTCGAATTATATTTCAGTTACATTATTTTTTTTCTACAAATTTTAAAAATTCTGTTCACTTTTGGGAGTTACTGTATGCTTATTATTGAACAAAACAAAATTGTATATTTTGTTGTTGAATACTAAATGCACAGAGTGACACCCAAAAGTGATCAGACATATACAAAAAAAGTAAAAGTGAAATAAAAATACTTTTTTAAGCATTCATTTACCAAAATAAGAAAAATAAAGCTTACAAAAATTAAAATTACTCAAATAATTCCGAGTGAAAAAAAAATTGGGGAAACTTAAAGCAAAGTAAAATTTAATGCAAATACAGATTAAAAGAAAGCATATTCTCTTAGTAGATAACCTCATTAATCAAAACTACAATGTCTTAGTACCAATATAAGGCATTAAGAGAACGTAACAATTAAAATTTTATTTGATTCAGTCTATAATGAAGAAGAAATATCAAAAATTAAAGTTATTCTCCCGTCTAACATTTGTATTAATGATGTACTCTGTGAAGTTAAAACTTCATTAAAAACATAGTTTTAAAAAACACCAATTACTACTCAATTACCTCCAACTACTCATTGACCAATTAAGTTTAATTCTGAATCTCTTATTTAAAAGGAAAAGTATTGAATAACTCAATTCAGAAAATCTTGGTCGTGTTAAAATAAAAAAATTTTTATAACAACCAATTATATATAAATTTAATTCTGAATCTCATATTTAAAATGAGCAGTACAGAATAGCTCAACCTACAGAAAAAAATGTAAAACACACATTGGGTACAATGAAAATATAAAAAATACAAAATGTAAAAACAAGCATTAAATTCAAAAAATTAATTAAAAAACAGCTTTAATTTTTATGCATATGAACTATTAAGCAATAAGAAAAGAAAATTCAAAAAGTCACAAACCTTATAGACTTGGCCATAGGTTCCATTACCTACAACTTCTATAAGCTCAAATATACCAGCAGGATCCTGAAAATAAAATTTTTTTTATCAAAAAAGTGAAATCAAAAAATATTTTTATGATTTTGATAGGATATCTTTTTCAATTCAAAAAAGCTTTCAAGCAAAAAAAAAAATTAAATGTTTAACAATATTAGAAATTTAAGTAACAACAGGTACTTATATTGTATCCATTTTATAGAAACAAAAATGTAATTGATTGTTCTTCCTACTTGTATTAGTACAAATTACTTTTATCTTAAATAAAAGGTAACTATAAAAATGATCAATAAATGGATGGATAACTATGGATCTGTATTTCATAGCAACATATCAGTCATTCTTTTATCACTCAAAATATTTGTTTAAATGAGGTTTATAAAATCATTAAATATACGAAAGAAATGTTGCACAGTTGGGCCTCCATTTTATGAATCTTTATTTTGTACATTCCTCTATTTAGCAAACTTTTTACTAGTAGAAGAATATTTTAAAATGAATCTATTTTAACAAATTTCCCACATCAACTTTTTTCCAGAGACTTAGCAACTTCGTTAAATAAGAGGTCTGACTGCAGATAAAACTTGTCAACAATAGCTTTAAGTATTTCAAAATCCTGGCAGTCTCAATTCAAGTATTTCCAAATGATTCATTTTTATTTTTTATCAGTGTCATTTTTAGTAAATTTATGGATTTGCTTCACAATTTTTAAAGCAAATTTTTTCTTAGCAAATTTAGTTAAATTTGTTAAATATTTATCCAATCATTTGTTTTTTCTAGTGGGGCTCAGACTGCTATTGTACTATTGCAAACCTAGTACATTTCCCCGTGAACTGGTATCTCTTTTTAGTGTAGGTGGCATACCAATTGCCACAAGTAATTTTGATGCCCAGTTTCCTCCCCAGAGGGAAGCACATAAGCTCTGATGATGCAAGACTGTACTTGGAATTTAATTTTGCCAAGAGTACCCAAGGCAAACAGGCACCCAAGGGATCTTTTGTATGCTGTGTGTGCATAATCATAAAACATGTATGCTGCCAATTTTTTGCATCATGTTCATCCACAGCCAAATTTGGGCATACAATGCTAGCGCCGAACCCACTACGCCACCCAACCAGCATTTATTCAATTATTATTTGATTCATTTGAAGAAAAATAAGTTTAATCTTACTGAATTCTCCATCCTTTTATCGCCCTAGTTAAAAATAAATTATATCTCTAACTCAGTATACATTTATACTTATGCAACAAAACTCATTAGTAAACTATGGTAAAGGTTTTATATAAGTTTATCTAATTTCATCATATAAAAAAAATATCTGAATACAGAAGAAACTTAGTAAAAAAAAAAGGAAATGCTTAAAAAAGCACACTTTTTGATAAAAATCAGCACAAAATTTCAGTCAAAAAAATTGTTAGGTTCCATGATTTCCCTTATGTAGCAAACACTGTTGAGGTTCCCTGCAATTAGTACTAGATGGGATCAAAAAGTATACCCAATAGCTCCTCACATCATGATGGAAGACATTTGTGCCGTATGATGCTGGATAATACATATGAGGGAACAGATGTTTCCCTCAGTAATATCGGGTCAGTAGTCTTCCACTCTGTTACACTCCAGATCCTAGCGAGATTCATCAGTGAAAGCAACTTGTTGCCGAGCCAATAAGTCAAAGGCATCAATGATTCAGCAACAGGAGAATCCTGCATAGAGGAACTCTTGCATGTAGTTGATGCTGCAATAGATGGAGACGAACCATGATACAAAACACTAGTAGTTGAGCTCCAATGTTGAGCTAACACAAAAGAGGATGCTCTATGTTCCATCACACTCATGTGGATGAGGTGTCTCAGTGGCGTAGAGTGGGGGGTGCAGAGAGGGTGATGGCCTCGGGCGGCATACGAAAAGGGACGGCAGTGAGCAGCACAATATTTAAATTCAAAAAAAATATTTTAAACGCCAAATCACGCCCATGCGACGAAACTGACAGAAATGAGTGAAAGCTTCAATACACGCACAGATGCAGGAAGTTTGTTAGTCGCTATGCAATCGCATTCATTTTTGTGTTACTTCTTTTCTGGCAACCGGTACTGTGTGTGAAGTCAATGATGCTCAAAATTATTTGCAAACAGAGGGACTAAATATACATCAATGTGCTAAAAAAATATGTGCTTTACAGACTGTATTAGAAGCAAAACTAGAGGAATTCGTCGATGACGCTTTAATTTATGCTAAAAGTTTATGTGAAGAGCTTGAAATTTCTTTTGAACCCCCAAGACGAATCAGGAGGAAGCATATATTTGGCGACAGAAGTAAAGTTGTTCAGTTATTGTACGAAGATGACTTGAAGTGAACAATGTTTTCTTCAATAGACAGAGTAACTGCTAAAATTTGATAAAGATTCCAACAGTTACAAAATCTAGTGCAAAAAAATGCTTTTTAAGGCCTGAAGTGATATTGAACATGGACGAACTTAGATCAAGCTCCTCAAGACATTAATAAAAAAGAATTCCAACTTGAGAATGTACATCCACAAGCTTTCATAACTGCAACAGACCCAGGCTGTAAAAAAGCACTCATTAGGTTCGGCTCTCTCTCTCTCTGGGTTTATTAAAATATATTATTCAGTCCAAACTTGGAAGATGGCTTACCAAACATTGTCATAATGTTGAGAATGTTTTTAACATTTGCCATCAGTAATGCCAGTTGCGAGAGATGCTTCTCCAAGCTAAAGTTAATCAAAAATTATCTCATATCGACTATGTCCACGTTAAGGCTAACAAATTTAGCTATTCTGGCAATTGAACATGACATACATATTGGTATTGACAATTGTATAAAAGATTTTGCTACGAAAAAAAAACTCATGAAAAGTGCATTTTTAATCAATAAAAAAATTTAAAGCTGCTTTGTTTTACTTTTACTAATTTCCTTAACTAATAATTAAAATAAAGAGGCGACAAATTTCAAGTCGGCCTCTGGCGGCGAAAGCCCAAGCTACGCCACTGAGGTGTCTGTCATCCCATGCCATTGTGATATTGCGTGCTCTACTCCAAGGTTTTCACCTTATTTGGTTCTCTTCTGTCCATTTCTTACAAACATGCATCACTGTTGTAGGATCACACTGCATGAGATCTACGATTTCTCAATACAAAAATCTAGCCTCTTGCATATTAATGCACATCTATTTGAACTCCATTAGTTGCTGATAAGGTAGCCTCTTTAGTCTTTTATACATACATAGCTGATAAGGGGCCAGTTCTCCTTCAATGGATGCAAAATCACTTAGTAATTCTACTCATTTGCATTTCATACATTTCCCATCAATTTGGTTCGATTTACATAATTTCTTCATAATGTTGCAATTTTCACAAACATGAGAGTATTACTTAGGAATTTGTACAGATTTTTCATAACATAGCTTAATACATTTGTACATAATATAAAAACACTGAATAAAAATAATCAAAAAAATTAACTGAACATCATGCACTTAACAATAAAAGTGCACTTGATGTCATACAGCTAAATAGCATTTAAAAGACTAGTTTTCAAAGAAAATGCTAACCATAATATTCAAAAACTGAAAGATATATAAAAATTCCTAATGTAAGAAATCCCTTGGTGGATAACAATATCTAGTGCAACATTTAACATTACTGAATCCTTTATGAATTCAAACTGTAAAAGCAGTTTGGAAAAAGACTAAATTTTGTATATACGAATAATTTATACCTGGAAGTCTTAAGACATTTTTAAGACAACATGCCAGTGGTGTAATGGAGAATATTAGGGCCTCCCTACAAAGTCAGGTTTTAAGTACCAAGCCAGATCTTACAAAGGATTGCAAAATCATAACATAAGTTTTGGGCCCCCTAGAATCCTGCCCCGCCCCTTCACGATATGGGGGTTGCAGAGGTGTACATTATGCCACTGCAACATGCATTCATTTGCAAGAAATCAATTATAGAAATGACAGTTTTCAGTTAACCATGTGCAAAATTCTCAAAAACAGACACTTTTGGCAATGACATACATAACTAAGAGCTACTTATAGTTAATTGTTGCTTCTTTTACTGAACCATTACCAAACACCACAAAGAAAAACAAAAAATTGTTATAGTTCATTTTCATTTGGGACAGATAGCAACATATGGTAATTTATCACCTGTGACTCAAAAGTAAATAATATCATTCTCTTTAAATCTAGTAGGAAGATCATTTTTTTTTTTACTTTACAATACTCTATGAAATGACTACACAATTCAATTCAGCTCTTTTAATCTTATCAATGCCAAATAGTAGATTGTTACAAAGATAAATTTCCTTACATAATACTGAAAGCATAAGTATCAGGGATGATTATTTTTATTCATTTTGTAACACATAAAATAATTAGACCAAATTATTTGTAGTTTTTTAAATTTGAATAAGTATATCAGAAAATATATGAATACCCTCCAACTCCCTCCCCTTCTGAATTCTAAAAAAACTTTTCAGGGTCTTTTTTTTCTTTCCCTCTATATTTCAAACAAACTGGAACCAAATTACATCCAAACAAACTTGTGAAATTAAAATGAAAAATACTTCAAGGAATAATTCATATAGGATGGAAAATACATAAAACTAAAATTCACTTTCATATAAAATAAAACATTTAATAAAAAATTAAAAATTTTTGTTAATTTATACAATTTTACAGATTCTCATAAAAAAAAAATTACAGATAATTAAGAAATGTTACTCAAATTTAAAATGTATTGTACTTGTGTTCTGTTATTTTCTTGCATTAAATCCACATAATATTAATACTGAATAAATGTATCACTATATACTTTACAAGTTTTCAAGATCATTCACTTATTTTAAAAAAATTCATCCATTTTGGAAAAAAAACACCAATTAACTATTACGTGTATGAGGAAAATTAAGAGAAAATAAGTTCAAAATGATTAAATGCTACATTTTATCCACAAGGATTTTCCAATCATAAAATAACACAACTTCCCACAATGAATAAATGTTGAATTTCTCCCTGCCTTTACCATTAAAATTAAGATTACATAAATATGTAATGTTCTAATCTTTCCTCGAAATCAGGTAAAAACAAATTTCATCATTTACAGAAACTATCAAAGAAAACATATTGATGCAATTGTTTTAGTTTAAATATGTAAAACACAATTAAGCAATAAATATACAACAAATTTTACAAAAGAAAGTATATATAAGTACACTAACATGCAAAATTTAGCAACAAATGCATTTTTCAAGATAGGGCCATAAAATCGTTGAAAAGGCCTTTTGAAACAATTTAGAGAAAAGGCAGCTCAGTAGAAAGGTGATGGATATGCAAATATCAGCATTATGACATTAGAGGGAATGTCATGGCATACAAGCACATGAAATGTGCACACTCAGTGCCAAGAGAACTTAAAAAGGAGGCAGAAGGATGCATTTTCAGAAAATGAAATTGTGTGCTCATATAATGGCTACAAGAAACCATAAGGATGCCTTTATTTGTGACAGAGCAATCGGCAAGCTTGAAGAGGAGTGTGGATTGGCAAATGTTACAAAAGAGTTTGTAACAGACCAAAGTGTAGTTTTAAGAGCTCGGGAGCCTTCTATATGACAGGAAGAGCCGTAAGAAAGGTTAGGTGGTCATCTAAGGATAAGAACAGAAAATGATAACTGATGCATATCATTCTACAGGTAAAAAGAGACCAGAAACAGAGACCAAACAACATTGCTCAGTCACTGCACATACAGCAACCTGATGACAAGTATCCCCGTTTACTGTGGCCAGATGTTTGCATAAAAGTGGCTCATTCATCTGTCATCCTGAGCAATACAAACCATTAATAACAGCCTGTAGGTGGCACCACTCACATAAGACTAGACATCTCATTAATGGAGTCACATTCTGTTAACTAATGAGTTTTTATAGGCAGAGCAACAATTCTCAGCACCAGTTAATAAGGAAGAAGGAAGGGACACTGTTTCATCCAACTAATATCAAGGCAAGAAACCTTTGGGAAGGTCCAGGAGTACTCCTTGGGCAGGCATTATGTAGAATGAACAAACAGAGCAACATATTTTTGACAGCGGCTGGCTTATCAGGGATCATTACTGCAATAAAATTATTCTCCCATGAAATGAAAAATCTATGAAATTATCCTCCCTTTTGAAGTGACACAGGGCCAGAATTGACATAGGAGGACAACAAAGCACGTCCACACAGGACCTCTGCTGTTCAGGAGCTTCTAGAAAGAGGATATCTGCAGAATGGATTGGCCAGCATGCTCTCGATTTAAATTTCTTAGAACAGGAGTGTCAAACTCTTGGTCCACAACGAAAAGTTTTGCGGCCCAGCCAGTATATCGCCACACAAGATAAAATATCAAACTTTCTCCAGAAATAGGAAAGACAGTAGCAGAGAAGCCAAGTGTCAGGACATAAACATTAAATTTTTCTTGTTCTTTTATTTATATTTAATATTATGTATTATTCAAAATAAACTTTTGTTTCTTTGAATATTGATTTTTTTTTTTCAGCCCACCTGAAGTAAAACCTTGTTTGTTTGGCCCAAGTTAGCCTTTGAATTTGACACCCTTGCCTTACAACATGTATAGGATGCTTTGGGAAGATGCCTGGCAACAAGATTGTATCTTCCGGAGAGCATCAGACAGCTGAAATGGATGCTGTTTGAAGAGTGTCAATTCTTACCTCAAAAATTGCTGAATAATTTGGTATGAAATATGAACAAATAGTTTCATGCAACCAATGTACACTGCTGGCCTCACAAAATGCAACACCCTGAAGGAAGCATGCAAACCATGTGAAATTTACATCATGCATCGGCAATGAAGAAATATGCAAATCATTAGCATTATAGCGCAGAAGCCCCGACTGTATAGACCATCAGCCATATTCCAACAGGATAATGTGCAACCACACATGGCACACAATTTTCATGAGTTATTTACCCATCACATTGAGCTGCTTCATTGGCCTGCCTGTTATCCCAATCTATTGCCAATCAAAAACATGTGGTCCATGCTTGCATAATGACTGGCCCGGGATAAGCCCCCTGCTGCTACACCAGATCAATTTTGGCATTATGTAGAAGCCGTATGGAGTGCTGTACCCCAAAGATGCACCCAGAGCCTCTTTGATTCTATGCCGAGGCATTTGAGAGCTGTTATAGCCAACAATGGCGGCAACACTAACTACTGATTTTGTCATCCACACGTCACAAGAAGCTGTAGGTAATTTTAATCATTTAATCTTTGTACATGTTACCTGCCAAATAAATTTTGCTGCAATATCACTGGTACTTCTTGGTGTTACATTTTGTGTGGCCAAAAGAGTGTAGTTAGGGAAGGTCATATCCTTTACTAAGAAACTTCAGTTTGTTCTTCCTCATGGCCGGAAAATGTTTTCTACTAACATGATTGTCTTTCTGTTTTGTTCCATAATGTATGCATAGAATTCTTTTTTTTTAATTACTATGCTTTCATCAACCTTTGTGCTATATTGTGCTTTTGCAGTGTGAATTTCATGAAATCTAGTTGATTTTTTTAGGAGTTACAACACAATCTAAAAAGTTGCTCGAGTTTTACACATTAGTGCATATAATCATACTTAATTGCCATAAATCTAAAAAAGCACAAAAATATAAATAGAAACATATCAAGACAGTATGTGCAAAGAAAAGATAGCCATAAAAGTCTTATAGCCTTAGGAATAATATATACATATATATGTAAGGAATTTTACATAGATTTTTATTAGCTGTCTTATTAAGTATATAGAGAACCTGCAAGAGATAAACAGCTTTAACTACAGTTAAAATAACTTATTTTGTCTTGTATTGTTTTTATAAATATTAATTTATAATTCTTTCAGGTATTACTTTATGTTTGAAAAGATAAAGGCATAAATAATCTAAAGGATGGACAGAATGTTACTGATGGATTCAAAATGTATATGCAAAAACTTAAAAGTATTTCAAAATTGGAAGACTGTAAATTATTTATAAGATCAAACATACAGTCAGTCACAAAAGTCTGCATACATCCATGAACATCATCTCAACTAACAAATCACATAACAAGATAGGTACTTATGCATTATTACAATTTATTAGTGATATGAAACGAAGCACTTGGTTGTCAATTCAGCATGTATAACAGATAGGAAATCTGGTTGCCAACTTAGCGAGTTATTAATAGAGTTGGTGCTTGTTGCGATAACACACAAGCACCACAAGATGTTATGTAACAGAAGTCATACTCATTAATTATTAGGTAAATATATAAATGTTCTGGTATAAGGATAAGCAAATTCAAAGTACAGGCAAAATAAATCCCAATTAATTAAAATATGCATGCCACAAAAGTGCATACAGAAGAAAAACAGTAAAAATTGCATCTAATGATGCACAAATAATAAAATTAACAATTTGTTGAACCATCTCTCAAAGCAATATATAAGTCTCTTCAATCTCCTGAGCATTGATAAAACAAAATTTTCTGTGGTGTCAAGTTATTAGATTGCTTCCTGGATAGTGTATTTTTAACAAGTCTATCAAAAAAGTGCACAATTTTCTTATTCTTATCTCAAGTTCATCCCATAAATGTTATGGAGTCCAAGTCAGGAGACGAGAGGTGGTGAATGTAATGCAGCCAAGGTACTTTGTACAGCAAGGGTGTCAAAACTCATAGGCTAACTTGGGCCAAACAAATGAGGTTTAACTTTAGGTGGGCAATAAAAAAAATGTATATTCATAGAAACTCATGTTTATTTTGAATAATAGATTATAATTAACATATATAAAGAACAAGAAAAATTTAATGTTTACATCCCGACACTTGGCATCTCTTATCTGTTACTTTCTTCCCTATTTCAGCAAAAAAAATTTATTTTATTATACATTATTGTTTATCAATATACTAGTCGGGCCACAAAAAAAGTGTTCACTGTGGGCTGCAAGTTTGACACCCTTGTTGTACAAGAACAATTCCCTCACAACATGCACTGTATGCTTTGGGTTGTAGTCCTGTTGGTTGATTGATTAAATATTAACGTCGCACTGTTCAGCTACACAAGGGCTTTTGGCGACGGACCACGTAATTTTGAACCATGGTCAAGTGACGTGGACGACACCTGAGCTGGTACCCCCTCTCCTAACTACCACACCACACCAACGGGAGGGCATTTCAGCTCTCGACAGATTTAACGTGCATCCCAGCCCTACACAGCGGGTCTTTAGTGGTACTGGGCTCAAACTCGTGACAAGGCAAGCCACAGTCCGATATCTATACCACTCAGCTACCGCGGCCGTTGTCCTGTTGGAAGACCCACTCTATGCCTACTCCCACTGTATTCACAAATGGTTGAATATTATTGTGTAATATCTTCAAGTACTGAAGCCAGTCCATGGTACCTCTAATGAATACAAAGTTTTCAAATTCAGCTGATGACATTGAGCACCGAAACAGTACACAGCCACTGCCATGCTTCACTGTAAATATTATGCTTGCATTCTCCATTTCAGTTTTTTTTTTGGTACTTATGTATTAACATAACCACAGCATTAATTTACACCATGTGAATTGTGCCACAAGATCAAAAAAATAAAATGATTCTAACGTATTTCATTTGAAAAAACATCAATCAGTCAGATTTGGGTGGAAAATAGCACAATTTTCGTGATGCATATTTGGTTGCAGTGACATTAATGTTAAGGCTGTCTTCGGCTAATGTTAAAAAATAGGACCCAAATTCAGAATACTTTTTCAGATATAAAATTATATTATATCTTCCCTATCCTGTAAAGAATCACTCATTTTTATCCAAGTTGACACATTTTCTTTTATAAAATGTGTTTCGCATTTTTCTCCTATACTGTAATACTAAATGAGCTATTTCTTCACGTTATAAGGAAAAACTAATTATTTATGAAATATTTTGAAACTTTAAAAACACTATATTATAAATAAATATACGAGTTACAATGTCACCAATTTTTAATAATTTAGGCATTTTTCCATTTGAAAATGTGCTTTGTGTTAAGTTCATGCTCTCGTACATAGAGCGAAAACAGCCTTAAGTAAGTACCCTTTTCTCCTCCAAGCTTTCCCGGAACTATCACTTCCAAAAATATTACATACACACTCATCCATAATTTTCCATAGAAACTTCGTCTTTCTGAAGATACTGTTATGCAAAATCTAACGTTTTCTGACAACTGATTGAGCTGATTAGTGATTTTCTACATGGAGCTCTCCCATGATAGCCTTTAGATCGGATAAGTCTATGGACTGTCTCAGCACTCAGTTTTCTTGGTAAGTGTCACAAAATGTTCCATTGGCTTTGAAGCCAACAGTAGTGCATTTTTCTTGACTTCTTTTAGGATGGAACTATTATCTTAGTCATTTAAAATCCTGTGTGCCAACCCCTTCGTACTTTGTTAAAGGAATTTAACCTCTTGAATTGTAACTTGTAATAACTCTTTGAACATTTGCACAGGTTTTTCTGATTATTATTAAGATTTCACTCAAAATTTATAATTGTTTTGCAAACGTACTAACGTATTTCTCAAATCTATAGAGATATTACTTTTCTAGTAGACATCTCAAATGAAATTTTCATAAAACAGTCAACAAAAGGACAGGGTAATTATTTTTTACTATAAATGACTCAAAATTAGGAATTCCCTTCTTATAGCAAGCTCTAAATCCTGTGACTCTATGCAGAATTTTGTGATGTTTGAATATCAGCATTTTTATATATTTTTCTGATTTAGAGTAGGCATAAATTTCATTTGCTATAAAATATTGTTGTACTTGTATCTTAATTATAAAAGAATTTTTTCTGTCTAAAACTTATGCTTTCATAAATAACTATTTTTTGTTGAGTCTATATGCAGTCTTTTACGAATGACTGTATAGCTATATTTAAGCCATTGATAGGGTATATATATTCCAAACTAGAAGAGATTTTATAAACTTATTCACCTGTCATATTTAATGTAAAAATTTTGACCAACCTTTTGTTTTATTAATTTATTTTAAAATGTTTTAACTCTTAGTGTATACTATATTAATATAATCTAACCAACTAATTTAGATACATTTCACAATTTTCAACTCAGGCAGTATCTTAAGTATAAACATAATTGAAAGAGTTCATTTTAGATTTGAGGAGCAGCAAATAAAAATATCAGCAGTTCCCTTTCTTGACAAATTCTGTAGAACTCTTTAAATTAGAAATAATTCAAAAATAATACATTTTTAATGCTTAAGAAACTCTGCAGGAGGAATGGAAATTTGGACATTTATTAGCTACACAATAAAATATTTTAGCTAATTTACCATACGTGATCAATGCATTAGGGGTGGGGGAGGACACACAATGCAATATCTTAAGAACTAACCAGCGGGTGGGTCAATATGCAAAACTGACTAGAATAAAAATATTGTTTTAAACTCTTTTTAGAATTTAAAACAACATTTTCATTCTATTTTCAATTGTTTAAAAAACGTTAATAAAAAATTTGATGGAAAAAAATTGTTTACATATATTTTTAATTTATTACCTTGTTTGACCACCATAGCTGGATATTAAAAAGAATTTAGAATAACGAATTGAACAGGAACACTGGGTAACAATTACTTCATAAAAAAGAAATGTAATTTTAGTTTGTTGAAATAAATAACTAAAAATTTACTTTTAAATATACATATTTATGTGGGTGTTTTTTTTTATTTATTTTTATTTTATTTATGTGGTAATATCACTATTTATTCTACGCAGATTTAGTACAGATCCTCCCACTGCTTATTAACTAGATTTAAAACTATGTATTTTTATACACTAATTATATGTTGAATGAGATATTTTCCACACATTACAAGTGAAAGAAAAAGACCAATAAGTCCTTGGAGCTAGATCTTTAGTGCAACTCCTTGATCAATTCAAATCATGCATGACAAAGTCCTTTTGTTTTACTTCAGTTTTATCACTAAACAGATTTAGAGAATAAATCACAATAAAGATTAATTAAATAAAAGCCATTTTAATATTCTTCAAATAAAAAGATAATGAAGACAAAGTTTTTTTTTTATATATATTAAGACAATATCTTATTCAAATTCCATAACTTCAGGATTTAAATAAATTTACCTAAACTTGATACACTGTTAAACATTCCAAGAATCTAGTATCTTTTATATCTTAACGTTACAGATACTAATAATATTCACATACATTGTGAGTTTTCCCAAATTTTCAAATAGCTTTTGCAATTAATTCAGCATGAAAGGAATTCAATTCATAACATAGAATTAGAACTTTTTTATATTTTAATATATATATTTCTTGTAAACCTTATAATTACACATTCCAAATAATTTCCATTCCTTTAAACAAATTCTTGAGGGGAGAAAAGTTAATTCCAAGAAATTATTCAGCAAAAAGATTTTTTCATCAATTGATAAAATATAATTTTTAAATGTATCAAAAAGTAATTATAAATAAATTGCTTCGTACGGTTAATTAGTAGAAACATATTTAATTTTTAAAAAATTACTTCTTAAAATTATACTTCCAACAGAATTTTTAGATATTTCTGAAACATGTAATTAAACTTCTTTATTTGACAAAAAATTCATAAGAGCACCATAATATCTCTTGAGAGAAAAAAAAATATCCTAAGGAATATATTCTAGCAAAACACACTGATGTTATCAATAAAAAAAATCTTTTTTCAAAACCTTTGTTTAATATCCCACTACAAGTGCGCAACTAATACAAGGAGATATAAATAAGGCTACATTTGTTTGTTTTATGCGAATCTGCATTAATTCAAGATATATATGCCCATAAAACAATTTCATTTGAGCGAAATACAATATTAAAAAATAAAAGTGACAAAATGAAGAAATACATTAGTAAAGAAGACCGACTAAATGAATCATAGTATCGTAAGGAAAACTCAACGCTATCGCACAATTAGCGATAACGTTAAAATAACTGCACTTTTAAGCACTAGCAATGCTTTCAAAGTTACATAATTTAGCTAGAAAATAACTATTAAATAGAAACTAAAAATCAAATGAAACTGAAATAATTAAGAGAAAGAAATAGAACTACAGCCGGGTACCGGTATAAATTTTCATTTCAGATCGCATATTGAAATCAATGAATTAATATTTTTGATAATTTAAGAAAAATTGCTCAGGTTTCTGTGTCATCTTACCTTTAAACTATTTAAATCGATGTCGTCCAAACTACAGTTGACACTCGGCTGAGTAAGCGCCATGATGTCTACAATATCCTCGTTCCACGTAGGGAAACGCGTCACTTTCTATGGGAAACCATACATCCAAAGACAAAAATTAAAATTTAGTAACTTTTATCCGCACTTATTTTCATATCCATTCGAAAAAAATGAAACACGCCGGCAAAAGCTTATGTAATCCATAGGTATTAAGGACGAGCTGTACAACACTTTCTTACAACATCTCCAGAATCAACACACAACTTATACACACTTTCAGCAGCAACTCATTCGACTTCGCAATAACTACATAAATACAGACGACATAGAGGTTGAAAAACCTCCGCCTCTGCTTTCGCCTTCTCTGCTGAAGTTTTTCAGATCGATGTTAGTGTCATCTGGCGGTACAATATGATACTTTTTAAAGTTTCTAAGACTTGTATATTTTTGTAAGTATGTAGAAAAACATTCAATTAATTCTTTAATCATTTATTTATTAATTCTTTTAGTATACATTGCTATATTCCTACATTTAACAGTGCGAGTCTGAAGCAAGAACAGTATCCGTTATAACTAAAAATGTTCTAAAATGTCTTAACAACACGTATTCAATTTATTAATATTTTTTGTTTCTTTGTTTTAATTATTTCAGTGATAAAATAACACTGAAAAAAAATCAGAATTAAATTTTGATAAGCGTATAGTTGAAGTAATACTTTACTTTTCTACAAAAAACTTGGTTCATTAATAAACTAAGCAATTTTTGTTATGCTGTTCATTTTAAAATTTAAATTTAAAAAAAGGCGATTATATTTGATTTAGTTTAAAGATTTCCATTTTCTTTTTTATATATTTCCCGTATTTATACATTACGAAATTGTTATGTTGATCGTAACAAAACTCATAAATTATATCAAAAGTTTAATATATGAGTTATAGGTTATTATAAATTTTTATAAGTGTATTTATATGTATATTCTTTAAAGTAGCTTCAAAAACGGATATGAAAGCACCGAAATCTTCAAATCTCTCTCTCTCTTGCTATCGAATACTTAACTCCATAATATCTATTAACCTGAAGTATATCGCCTATAATTTATTTGAAATATTTTAAGTTTCTTTCCATTTATCTTAATACATTTCTCTAATCCACCTGAAAAAAAAAATATTTTTTTAGAAATTTTTGATATTTGATATAGATTTTTACTTTGATAAATTTTTACAAAATTATAGAAGTCTAAAACTGATAACCAAAGATATCCAAAAATCTATCATGAAAAAGATTATCTCAGAGTTACAGGGAGAATATAAAGCTACTTAATGTGTGTGTGAAAATTCAAAGTTAATTTTGAAAAAATATTTTTATAATAAAGAAGAAATTGAAATGACAACGTATTCACACGGAAAAATATATTTGAATGTAGAATAGAACTGAGAAAAAATCGTCTGAAATGTCTTTCCAAAGGTATCATAGCAATTTACTGGTTGTCATAACAGAATGTGCATTTTTAAATTCCCTGCCCGCTCACGAAAAAATATCTTATTTGATAAAATATTTCTCTTGTATCAATTTTTCAATTCCTACTATTAGCTCACACTCTCTATATATTTATTTATTTATTTATCTTGGTGTAATTTTTAATCGTTTATAAAATACATTTTAAAGCGCTCAATTGAGCTGAAATTTTATATACACGATTATTTTTGCTGACAATACAGTAATATAATTATAATTAATAAAAATTAATTAATTAAGACTAATTATTTTAAAAAATTACAAATACAGCCACATTGACATCATTTTTGGCGACTTGTGTCAAAACGAAAAGGTTTTTTTTTTTCACGTTTTAAAGCATTCAGTTGAACTGAAATTTTTTGTACACGATTGTTTTGGAGGACAATACGATACCTTAATGATAATTAATAAAAATTAATTACTATTTAATGTTGTGATTCTGTCCTATGTATATACATATTTATATGAATTGTAACTATTTAATAAAAAGTAGCTAAAATAAAATTTTTCTTTGTTGATCTAAGTAGGAATTGACTTAAAAAAAAATTATATTACTTGTTGTAGTTGATTATTATTTTTAAATCATGATACATACATATTTAATTATTTTTTGGCCTAACATGTGATGATTGTAATTATTTTAACACTTTTATTATACATATCTTCCTTCCTCTGCAGTATCAAAATGCCTTGGCAGGATGTTTTAAATACTTCGAAAGGATAAACATTTTTTTTTTTCTTTTTAAAAATTTGTTCTCTGGGTTTTTTTTTTTTTTTTTTAATTTTGAATGTTAATACTTTTTAGCACATAATGTTAAAATTTGCATTTTAACTTAATATGTCACATTTCGATGAATGACAGGTGAGTGTAACATTTTGAAAAAGAGACTCGATTGTATTTTGCTTGTAGTTATATAAAAATATTTTTAACTATTTCCGCTTTGGATTCTCCCGCGTTCTTGATTGTGTAAGTCTCTCTCTCTCTCATTAAAATATTATTTTACAATGATTTAAATACGAATTTTTTTTATTTTACGCCATTTTCATTAAACAATGTAAATCCAAATAAGGGAGGCTAATCTTAAAAGTAAAAAATTATCCTAATTATTTTCAGATTTAAAATAATGTCCTCTTTCCCAAAACCATACTTTTGAAAATTTAATCCCTTTGTAGTTTTTTCGAGTGTGTGCGAGTCTCCTTTTTTCTTAGTTCAAGTGTCCTGCACAGGTGGGACACTTTTTTTTTAAAATTTGATTTAATCAACCCAGTTCTATATTTTAGAACTCAGGAAAAAAGTTAAAAGAATTAGAATTCTTATTTTAAAAATTATGAAATAAATTGCCAGGTATTCAAGAATTTCTTATGATACTGATTTTTTTTTTTTTAATTCATTAAAAGAGAGATACAGTCAATTTTGTATGATAGTGATTCAAGTGTTTAAAGCAACCCTCATAATTAAGGATAATTATTTTCCTTGACTGACAATGCAACATTCTACTGGGATATTTTTGAATATATAACTATTAGTTAAATAATTTCATATAAGATGGCAGCACGTACGTCAGTAAAAATAAACCATGAAAAAGGGAGCTTGCGTAATTTAGTTTTCTGCATCACATTTTCTAAGCTATTTTTTAAACTTTTTATTGGCTCTTTTTGGTAATGTTTAACTGGCTGCATCGCTTTAAATTAATTTTTTTCTTTTAAATATTCTTTTTTTTAATTTTTTAAATCCTCTTCCAATCCTCTTCTTTCCTCTTTTTTAAATCCTCAATCCAATTTAGACATACGGTTCTAGGCATTTTCCTCTCTTTTTTTAAATTTTGAATCTGTTAATGAGTAAGAATAGGCGTAATCAGCAGTTGTGTGCATATAAATCATCTATGGTTCTCAAATCTCATAAGTGTTTCGAACTTTCTTAAGCTCTTAATAAAATATAAAAAAATATTATTCAATAAAAACTTACGGGTCCTCTAAACTTTAACTTTCTTATAATACATAAGAACACACGACGACCTTACACATATTTTATTAAAAGCAAAAAGGAGCTCAAACAAAATAATATTTATCACTTTCATATTTGAAATAAACTAATTTTTTTTACGGGTGTTTTTTGCACTGTAAAGAATATATAGACGGAAAGACCAAGGAGTAATCTTTACACTAAAAATTTTAAAGAATTCTTGGTGTGTGAAAGAGAAGGGAAATTTAAATTCCCTTTGTGCGTGCTACTGTATCAGATATTTTATTTTCGATACTCAAATATGTCTTTCTAGTCTAAATATTCGGAAAGGTCATAGTCTATTAAAAGCTTTTTGAATATCTAGAACAGTGATTCCAAAAGTGGTCTATATTGACCCCCAGGGGTCTATGACGACTTGTAAGGGATCCACGTCAGTGAAAAAATAATTTGGAGGTCGGTCCATCAAGTGTGAATGGGGGTTTATGGTAGTGGCATGGCTCTCGTTAAACCAGATCATGACTAATTTTAAAAGAAAATTTAATCAATGGGAAACCCGATTTTACCTATTTAACAGATTAATTTACTAAATTTAATGTGGTTAATTTGCACACAGTTACACAAGGTGGTAGCATATATTTCATTAAAACAAGGACCGTCATTTGAGCTTATCTTGCCTGAATTAAGTAAAAGGAGTATAACATTGGACATCGTGAATTCTCCCAGTGTCTTATTTTGTCACAGACAATCTGCCAGGAAGATGACGTTTTAACCTACGGGTAAAATCCTAGCTGGGTACACTGCTGTTTTTGGCACCAATTTTTTCCGCCAAATGGTGCCAAAAACCCGTGTTTCAAAAAAAATGACGTCATGGATGAAAACGAAGAAAATCGGGGAGTTGACGGTCTTAGGCGCCAAAATTTTTGTCCAGCTAGGATCCAACCTAACCTACGTTCATTTAAATGCTATTCAGATTTTGGAATTAGGTTTGAGAATGCTTTAACTATGGTAATACAACAATAGACAAGGAAATCACATGCAGAGTCACATTGAGGAAAATAAATGCCCTATTACAAGAGGAACTGATAGGAATAGGCACTAACCAAGATCTTAGTGTTAAATTTGGAAAAGGATGTCAGCAATTTTGGTTTTAAAAAGATATTCCTGTTGCATACCTCGAATTATGGTACGTCGTGAGAACTGTACACTACTAACTGAGAAAATTTAGGTTAAAACTTGACATGATTGCGTTCAAATATTGAAAATTTGTTATTGTGTGTGTGAGACGCCAGATTCATCACTCCCACTAAAAGCATTTTTTGTTTGTTGTGCAGTTATTTTGTGAGTAACAGTTATTTTATGTATAATTAATTTTAAATTTAAAATTAATTATTTTTAAAATGTGTTTAAATTTTAAACACTATACTACACTACAATGAAAAATTTTAATATTTTAAAGCAAGTAGCTCTATACCAGGTGTCAACAAGTAATATAAAAAAAAAAATTAAGTCAATTCCTATTTAGATCAACAAAGAAAAATTATATTTTAGCTACTTTTTATTAAATAGTTACAATTAATATAAATATGTATATAAATATGACAGAATCACAACCTTAAGTGGTAATTAATCTTTATTAATTATCATTAAAGTATAGTATTGTCATCCAAAACAATCGTGTATATAAAATTTCATTTCAACTGAATGCTTTAAAACGTGAGAAAAAAGCCGTTTCAAGTTTTGACACAAGTCGCCAAAAAATGATGCCAACGTGGCTGTATTTGTATTTCTTTAAATAATTAGTTGTAATCAATTAATTTTTATTAATTATAATTAAATTATATTGTATTGTCATCCAAAATAATAATGTATATAAAATTTCAGCTGAATTGAGCGCTTTAAAATGTATTTTATTAACGACTGAAAATTCCACCAAGATAAATAAATAAAGAGTGTGAGCTAATAGTAGGAATTGAAAAACATTTAATTTGATTATGCAAAAATTTAATATTAGGTAAGCAGGGGTCTATCAAAGAAAAAAAAACACAGCAAGAGGTCTATGAAACAAAAAAGTTCTGTGATCTAGAGAAACTGCAGTTGTAAATGGTCTTTTCCTCTTTCCTGCCTTGATGAATTCAATTACACGTAAAAATTGAAGGGTGGTGGAGAGACAAGGACGGGGAACCCATGCTGCTCCAGAATTAGTATATTATTTTTATGTAAGTGGTCATTCAGTCTGGTCAGAATAATTTTTTCTACAAGTTTGCGGAGTAAAGGGAGGAGTGAAATTGATCTGTAGCTTTTTCGGTTGGTTGGATCTTTTCCCAGGCTTCAGAATCAGGGCAACAGCTGCAGTGCTTTGGAAAATAATTTAAGGGGGTTCATCCATGCAATGGCCTGTTTTTAAAGCATTTTTAGAAAAAAAAATTTGGCGACCTGTAAAAATGATAGAATTTTACGTTTTCTATGATTTTTTATACGTATCTTAAGAGTATGTATATAAATTTTTAGCCTAAAATATCCAATAGAACGTGAGTTATAGCTCTCTGAAGACACTCGCCTCGAAAAAGTGGACGCACACTTCCTCCACGATTCCGGATGATTGGCTTATATGAAATTTTTAAGAAAACCCAACGGCATTTTAATCTAAAACTTGAATGCACTCAATTGAAAATATAAAAAATTGGATTTTTGGTAGACCTCTGAAGAGAAAAAATTTCGAATTCCATGGGTTTTTTTGTTATAAAAAAAATAGAAATATTTTGAATTTTGGAATGATCGTAGCTCATTTGGTGCGTATATTTGTGCTGAATCTACCCTATAAATTTGAAGTCATTCGGTGAAACCGTTCTTGAGATATGATGGAGGAAAGTTTGAAAAACATAGTTTCAAAGTTTAAAGTTTTAAGTCCATTAAAAGAATGAAAATATTAATTTAGCTCGAAGAACAGCTGCTCTTCTAACACCTTTTTCATAACGACTTCGAATTTTAAAAAAATCTATTTAACACCGTATTTTAGACATGTTAAGGAAGCAATTTAAGAAGAAAAAAAATTTTGATTTTTTTGGACCCCCATCACATAGATGAACCCCCTTAATTAATATGCGAGATGCGTAATGAAATATTATATTTTTGTGGGGTTTTAAATTAATATTTTAGTCAAAAATTAACTTTTTTAATTATATATATATATATATATTCATAGAAATTTTAAATCGTGAAATAATAATTGCGAAAGTACTATGAATTTGCCTAGATAAATCTTAAGCGCATTGTCGAAACGCTCCTAAATGCTTAAAAAAATATTGTATTAAAATACAATATAAAAATTATAAAACCGTTTTGCCTGAAAATCATTCTGCAGTAACCACACAGGATTTCCTGTGCGGTAACTTTCACATTCCAAAGAAAGAACCGGCTGATATGTAACCAGCTTGTAGGAGGAAGACTGAATGACACCTCCGACCAGTGGCGTAACGGAGAATATTCGGGCCCCTCTGCAAAGTCAGGTTTTGGGCCCCAAGGACAGATCTTACAAAGGATACTTGGCGTCAGTCATGCTTTAGGCCCCCAAGAATCCTGCGTGTATGTTACGCCACTGTCTCCGACACAAGTTTTTAGGGCAAGTTCAGGACGTTCTAATGGAGGTTGGAACTTCAAATATCTCAAACTGATCCTCAGCATACCATTTGTGACTTCAGATGTTATTTCCATTCTAGGTGCAAAGCCCAGAGACCAATAGTTTAGGCTAGTTTGATTTCAGCTATAACCAACTGATAACGAATATTATGTCGCTTGATTTTTAGAGAGGCGTGATCAAATCCACACTCAAACTTGAGAATGACAAACATTAAGGCTGCCTTAAAGAATAAGGTCCACACACACAAAGTCGAAATATTTTTTCGGATAAAGAAATGTTCGCGTTATTAACAGGGGCGTAGCTACCACCGTATCAATGATACATGGCCCCCAAGATGCAAAAGTAAAAATTCGTTAAGTGTTAAATAACCTCCAAAAGTAAGCTTGTAGCTTACTGTATCCCCAAGAAATTTTGATACAGGCCCCACTCAAGATTGCTACGCCAACGGTTATTAATATTGCATTTTGGCTTCGCTATCCAATAGTTATCCTTCAATACCATTTTAAACCTAGTTGATCAACTTTTTTGTGATACAAAGTGTTTCGTATTTTTTCTTCTATATCGTAATCTTATTTATGGAACATTTTGAAATTTAAGAGATACATGAACTGTATATGAATTATAAAGTTGGGAATTTTGGAAAATTGTGACATTTTTCTCTCCAAAAATTGTTGCGCATTTAGTTCAGACTTTGACATTTGGTGAACACACAACCTTAACGTGTTCGATTTCTTTTTTTTATATAACTTCGCATTTAGAAGCGAAACGAAAATTGTCATGTTCGAGTTATGAATATGCCTCGGACATTTAAATAGAAACTTATGCAATTTAATATGTGAATATCATTATGGTATCCATTAAATTATCGCAAACATGCCTATCCAAGTATTAATATTGTGACGATAATTATATTACGATATTATATTATGTGACGATATTCATATTCGAATCAAAGTATATTGTTCATAAACAATGTAAACACAATATTAATTCGGTGACTTTTTCGAACAAATTTCCGATTGTTAATTGAAATGCAAATTTCTAACCAAGAATGTTCATAAGTATATTGACTGTGGTTTTCAAAATTAAAAAGAATTCGCGTATTTAGTCGAAACCCTCAATAAGTACTTAACGAAAGGAAAAATTACTGCTTCAAAACAAAGAAGCAAGTTTTTAATGTCGATTATATACGAGCAGTGGCGCAC
>BMAV01007038.1:130581-148897 GCA_019973955.1 Trichonephila inaurata madagascariensis
ATGCCTTAAATGGGATAGCTGGAACAATTTAAAGAAAATGAATGGCAAAGTGACAAAATGCAGGGAATGAATATAAATTGCACTTAAATATAAGATCTGATGTTCACGGTCATTATGTATCAAAAGCTAGCACCTATAATTAAAGCACTGATAATTTGCTAACATAAAGATACAGGATTAAAAATTTAAGATAAACTTCTTTTACATTTGACAGTTTAGAATTTGACAAAATAATACAATAAAAATTAAAAAGGACAAAACAGGGGGAGGACTTGAAACTGTTTCATTTGTCACTTTGCATTGTAAATGCCAACTTGGGAAAACAAGAGCTTTAGCTCAACTGCGCTTTGGGACGGCAAAAAACACTTAAATGTCACAAGTATCGCAAGAGATCTAATGCATACACACACACATACACAATCTAAACATTAATACTCCATATAAAGTTATAAATAGTAATATAGGTCCCCTTGCTGCTTTCATAGACATGGTTCATATATTGCAGTATTAAAAATATTTTGAAGAGCATGTTTAAAAATGCATACTTTTTCACATGTAGCATGTAACATTTACATAATTACTAATAAAAACATAACCATCTTTACTCAGATATGGCTGGACATTCTTTCACTTTCAAAAGTTCATAACAAAAAGGAAAATTTCACAAACACATAATTTGAACTTTGTTAAAATTGTATATACATGTAAATGTCACAGTATCAATGAATTTGCTACAAGTTCACGCTTTTCGGAATCTAATGCCAACAATACACTAGTTCAGCATCCACTCATTCATATTTTGATCACACACATCTTCCACACCAATACTATTTATTAGTTAATTTTTTCAACGAGTAAAAAAAAATAAATTCAAAAACAAAAAAAAAAAAAACATGACAAGAAAAAAAAAGTTTAAAACTGTTGTAAACTATCACAAACATATAAAAAAAAAATCTACATTTTCAAAGTGACATATTTTACATATAACACTTTGTTTTAGTTTTCAAATACAATAAATAAAAGACAATTAACAAAATACAATTTTCATAAACTAAGTAGTACATGATGCTAAGATAATTTAAAGTAACAAATATTTCATGCCTAATATATTCTAAATGAATTCACATGATAATGATAAATTGGTGTAGAAAAGCACACATTTCATTATGTGTACGAGTCAGATGCTACAGAGCTATCAGGTGTTAACTGACTGAAAAGCAAAATAATGTATTTTAGTACACCACACTAAGTGGATTGTTTAAATTGTGCAGATTTAAAGGAAAACAAAAGTTACAAAACCATTAATGATAAATGACATAATGGTAAATTATTTTGCAATTTCCTCCATTCTTGAGGGCCAAAATTTACATAATAATATTTGACATATAAAACCTAAATAGCAGCAATGGGGACTGAAAGAGACACTACAACTACTTTATACTTAGTGCAATAAAAATAAAAGAAGGCCACTGGCAAACATTTTAACTACGACCACATATGAAGAAAGATTACATTCAAAGAGCACAATCACCACAAGGCAAAATATTTATTTAAATAATAACTTTTTAAATTCACTGCTTCATGCAATGGTGCAGCAAGTTACTGCACATTTGTAAACATGAGTAGGTTTAAGAAAGTTAATTTAACATAAAAAAATTATAAATTTCAACTACTGTGCATGATAAATGAATCCAACAAGCATACAATTATGCAAAATGACCACAGAGCACGAACACCTCTAGTCATCAATATAGAACAAATTGAATATATTTGTGTTGCCACACTCAAAACGATTAGTTGCCCCACCAATCAGTGGCAGGAGCAGCATAGTTCCCACCATAGCTGTTACGGTATGTATTCATGAAATGATTGCCAGCATAAGGGGCAGCAAAATTAGGAGACGCAAAACTGGGAGGTGGAATAGGACGACTGGCATTGCTTCCGCCACGTTCACGACCAATTTGACGGTAATCTCGAGATCCAAAACCTCCAGCACCATATCTGAAAATAAAAATTTGAAACTTATAAAATCTCTTTTTAAAAATAAATTATAAAACTACAATTGACTAAAATATGCAAACAGGCTGACAAAAATTACACATATTACAAATCCACCATTAACATTGTAATGATTTTCCACGAAATTTATTTTTTAATTTTTTAAAAACAATATAATAAAGTTAATATCTAAATTAAAAGTACAATATAATTCAAACAGTTGATCAGCTGCATTTATTGATAGCCAACTATGAGAAAATTTTTGCTTTAAACAGAAACTAAAAAAAAAAAATAAATAAAAATTTTTTAATTGAAAATCTAATTTAACTATTGGAAATTACTATATAAACATTTTTCTTGAACATTTTACAAATAACAAACCTTCTTCCACCATATTTTCGCTGATTGCTTGATCGATGCTCCACTTGCACTTCTTTTGCTAAAGCCGCCAACCAATCTGGCAACTCCTGACGTGTCTCTGTAATGAGTTCTACCAAATCAACAGCCATATTACGATTTTTCTCATTGAAGAAAGATGTAGCCAATCCTGGAAATATCGCCCACATCAAATTTTTTTTTATAACTTATAAACTTTAGTTATTTATGAATTAATTCTTTGAAAAGCTTGAAACCCTACTGTATAGCCAATTTGAAAATATTAAATTTTTAATGCAGTCACAAAAACTGTTAAATATAGCTACAATCAAAATATCTCCAAAAGAATTTATTTGATATACATAAAAAATTAAACTTACCTAAATTACCAACTCTTCCAGTACGTCCAATTCTATGCACATATTCTTCAACATCACTTGGTAAATCAAAATTTATGACATGCTTCACATTAGGAATGTCCAAGCCTCTTGCAGCAACCTAGAAAAAAAAATTTTGCTTTATTACATGGACATTGAATCTTCCAAAAACAGTAATGAAGTATATTTCTTTGGAATTAATGCTTTAATAGCCTTTTAACCACTTAACAGTAGGTTTTGCTTAGCAGGTGCATTAACTGCCTCTAGCACACACCTCTTTCCAAAGCATGATTCTTTTCATTGTTCTCCTACCAATAAAACTATTCTGAAGGCTTTCAAATGTTATAAAATGATTTTGACAGTGTTTTCAAAAAATTTACTTATTTAAACATTATTTCCCGCTCCCTCAATACATAGCATAACCAAGTATATGTATTCTTGTGCGAAAAACAGGGGCACTAGATACTGAATTGCATAACTTTTCCTCAGCAGGCAAGAGGTTAAAAGCCAAACCATTTTATTACAAATATCAAATTGTTAAATTCATGATCGTAACTTTTTAAAAGGAGCTTTCACATACATTTTTGAAATCCTATCCCAATTTGTCATGATAATTTGATACCTCTTGACATTTTGATTATACAAATATGCAGACTTAAGTTCATGCGAAATATGGATAGTCATACTTATATTTGGATAAATTTTTATAAGAGTTTTTTTAAAATCAATATTAGTTTGTAATCTACAAATTAAACAATTTTTTAAAGAAATTATTTGACTTTTACATAGTAATAATTCAATAGAATAAATATCAATAATTTTCAACTCCATTCCCAGAAAAACCCTATCTTAAAACATTTAAATCTTAAAGAGACAAATTACCTGATTTTGAAACCTAAATGAAAATGCCCATCTAATTTTTACTCTAAAAAGCTATCTTTCAAAATTACAAATAAATCCGTTATTAATAAACATTACCTCTATTTTTTAAAGTAATCATATACAATAATAATGGGTTATCATAAAACTTAAAATGTTACCAATTTTATTGGTTATTAATTAGTCATTTAATCCTGAACTCGCACAGGGAAACTCAAAATATTTTAAATGTTTTTTAAAAAAATGTTCAATCCAAATACTTACAGCAGTTGCAACCAAAATTGGAGTTCTTCCAGTACGGAAAGACCACAAGGCTTCTTCTCTTTCTTTCTGAGATCGATCTCCATGAATACTTGTAACTGGATAGCCTTCTTTAGATAGAAATTGTTCAAGTGCATCAGCACCTTTCTTAGTTTCCACAAAGGTTAAAGTTAGAGAATCTCGAGCTACAGAAGAAATTAAAATATTTTACTTCAATATCTAACTTCACTTAATATCAGATTTCCTCACTAACTAAATTACAGCTTCAACTTAGTTCTTAAAGATAAATTTTTTTCTCCAACTATTACATCCATAAACAGTAAAAAAAAGAATAGTATCAGGTATATAGACAAAATATTTTACCGAGATTTTATATTTATTTTAAAGAATTTTATTAAATTTCCCATAACAAAACATAATATGCTATCATTTTAAGGAATAATGCTTACTGATAAATCAAGATTGTGGCAAAAAGAAACATTCAATATAGGTTACAAGAAATATTTATTCTAAATAATTAGGATAAAGATAAATAAATATCGAGACAGGAAACAAGAAGAGAGTTGAATTTGAGAAATGAAAGAATCCTGCCAGTGTAGATACGTTTCTTTAACAATTTTATAGTAGAGGCACAAAGGCAGAACTATCAACAAAAAGCTGCTAAAAGAAGCAATTTAAATTTATAAGAGCTAAATAATAAAGGAAAGAAGCAGAAGACTATAGGGTCATGAGCTTGCTCTCTACCAATGCTTCAGTTATCAATTGTACATAACTGATGCAAAGATTCCAAATGGATGAAATTAAATCCTCCAAGACCTAGTACAGTAGAAGCCATGATATATAAACATGAAATGTAATAGTTTTCAGCTTTGTACACAGTAAAAGTAATGGACTGAAAAAATATAAATGTGTGATAGATGTATTTTATAAAATAAAGATTGTGTTAAATTTATCTCATGAAGTTATCTTTTAATTTCCAGTTTAGTTTATCTTAAAACACACACACGCAATTCAATTTTTGGATTATACAAGTTTGTACCTAAATATTCCAGCTTTATAAATGGGCAAAAAAGGTTGTATATAATCCTATAGATTTGCCGAAAGATTTTCGTATGCTTGATAGCCTATCGCCTTGGGAAGGTAAAACCATAAAAGTAAATACAAAGGAGTCTCAGCTTCATATTATTTTTCACATCGAATAGATAAAATCAAAAAAATAACGATGGGTAAATTAAACACAAATTAGCACTTACAATTCATTGCATTTTTGAGTCCAGCAGCATTCAAGAGATCCAGCAAAAATGATCTTTTATCATGTTCATCGACCCAAACAACTTTCTGTGTAATATTTTCAGAAGTACTACCAACACGACCAACAGCAAGGAAGATGTAATTACTCAAAAAGTTTCGGGCAAGTTCCTGGAAAAATAAAAGCATATTTAATAACAGATCAAATGAAAACAAAAATAAAACCAAATCTTAAAAATTAACTTAATAGATATTTAACCAAAACTCTACACCAGGGGTCTCCAAACTTTGAAGCCTTCGGGCCATAATGATTTTTTCAGTATGTTCCAAGGGCCAAAACAGTTTTAATTTTTCTGCCCTTAACTATATTTCTAGACTAGAATAGTCGCAAAGTGCACGACCTAAGCAAACTTACGCTTTTTTTGCATTTCAATTACTATTGTGTATTGTGACACTTAACATTTAGTGGCGAGTAGTGGTACTATGTACTATCTATTTCAGCTACCCGCTAACAGGTGGCATTAGTTGTAATTAAATATTTGGAATTACCGCGTTGGTTCGAGAAAGTTCTGGTTCTGGCTAGTGTATTCCGATCACTTCGAGATGGCAGTAATTGCATATAAAAAGGCTAGCGGCGCAACTGCGAGTCAGTCTGCGTAGGAAAGGCAAAGGAAGCGAAACTGTCTATTGTGAAATAAAGTAACACCTGTGCATAAAAGTATTTTGATTTGACTTAGTTTTTATGTGTGATTTGTTAGTATGGAAAAGAAGCGAAAAATCGACAGTGAATGCAGAACGTTCAAAGATAAATGGAACTTTCAGTATTTTGTGATTGAGTCCAGTAATAAAAGGCGCTATGTTTAATTTGTAATGAAACCATAGCTGTTCTCAAAAGAATATAACATTTAACGACACTATGAATCGAAACATCTTCAAAATTACTCCAAGTATACAGGAAGTTTGCGGACGGAACAATTTGAAGCTTTGAAGCGCGGACTCAAATCGCAGCAATCTTAGTTTACCAAAGCGAATACTGAACAAGAGTCTGCAACTCGCGCCAGCTTTCGTGTGACTCTTGAAATCGCAAAACGTGGCAAACCATCGGAGGGTGCAAGACATCGCAGAAAATATATCTCAACTGTCTGACAAAAATGGACATCATGAGTCGTTTTCTCTAGCATTGATGAGTCAACGGATGTGTCATACTGCTCAGGTGTTGATTTTTATTCGCGGAGTAGATAAAAGCTATGAAGTGTATAAAGAACTTGATATTGATAGTATTCACGGCACAACAACTGGGGCAGATATTTTTAAGGGAGTTGAAAATGCCATTAATAAAAAGAACCTTTGATGGAGAAATTTGAAATCTATTACAACTGGTGGAGGCAAAAATGTGTGTGGTAAAAATAAAGGAGTGGTTGCACTTGTGCCAAAGGCTGTAGAAAATGATGGTGGTTCAAAACCATTAGTCTTACATTGTATCATTCATCAACAGTCCTTGTGCAGAAAATGTTTGGATATGTCTGAAGTTCTAAAACCAGTCATATCAGTTAACTTCATCAGATCCACTGGGCTGAATCACCGACAATTCCGCGAGTTTATTGAAGAGATTGGAGAAAGTGACTTACCATATCATACTGCCGTACGCTGGCTTAGTTGTGGAAAAGTCCTTAAGCGCTTTTTTGAACTTCGAGCAGAGATTGAATTTTTTTTAAATGAGAAGCAGTGCCCTTTTGCCAATTTAGAAAATAGTGAATGGATGTGAAAGTTAGCATTCTATGTCGATTTGACAAATCATATGAACGAACTGAATTTGAGATTGCAAGGAGAAAATCAGCTTCTCCCTGATTTATACACCAATATCAAATCCTTCAGGCAGAAAATAATACTATTTCAATCTCAATTACGTAAAAAATGTTTCACACATTTTAAAACATGTGCAATATTCAGCCACACTACAGAGACTGAATTTCCCGTCAATTTTGCAATCAAAACTTTGAGTGCTTTGAAGATAAATTTTGATACTCTTTTCTCAGATTTTGATGTCATTGCGAATGAAATTAAGCTTTTTCAAAATCCTTTTGATTCTGACATTGAAACCCTGGCTCCGTAAGTCCAAATGGAAATTATTGATTTACAGTGCAGTGATATGATTAAGAACAAATATCAAAATTCATCTTTGTTGGAATTTTATAAGAGTCTTCCACTGGTACAATTTGATAATTTGCATAAATTTGCTCGTGGGTTGTTTTCTGTTTTTGGTACTACTTACTTGTGTGAGAAAATGTTTTCCACGATGAAGTACACAAAGAATGTTTACAGATCTCAATTAACCGATGAGCATCTTAAATCTCTTTTAATAATTGGTACAAGTAAAATTGATCCACAACTACAAACTATTGTCGGTGGGAAAAAAAATCACAATTACATAAATCTCATTAGTGTTTTTGTTTTACTGTGATTAGTGGGATTCATTTCAAATATTTGTTAGTTATTAATATGCTTAAGCTTAGATACTTGACATCATTTCTGTCGTTAAGTTTTACCTTGCAAGTAAATAAAACCGAGTAATTATCATTCTGTGTTTTTTTCTTCAACTTATCACAGCAATAGTAACAACAATAAATCATTGGCTGTCGCGGGCCGGATTGATGGCACTGGCGGGCCGTAGTTTGGAGACCCCTGCTCTACACTGTCAGATTTTAATATATTATTTGGTGATAAGCAAGGATTAAAATGCATGGATACTGGCATTTTTATTCCATTGCTTAAGTGTTCTAGCCTTCCAAACAAGTTAAAGCTGTTAAATTTGAAATATTTTGATCAAGTTCTCCATGATTTTTTTAAAAAAAAATCTTACTCACTGATTAGATATGTGGAAGTAGTTTATAAGCCTTATCACTCTACATACATCAGATATTTGAGCCTACATTTCAGAAATGGACCAAAACTTTTATTAGCAAAAACTTAAACACATTTAGACTAAAGGATTTAAAATAAATCTGTGTGAATTAGCTAATTTCATTATAATATAAACTTTTTTTTCAGACAAAAAATTTCATACATCATGACAAGTAATTAAATTTTTCATACCTGAACCTTCTTGGGAAATGTAGCAGAAAACATTAAGGTTTGTCTTTTCCCTAATGGTGGCATATTATCTTCCAAAACAATGCGTCGTATTTGAGGTTCAAATCCCATATCTAACATCCTGTCAGCTTCATCCAAAACCAAATATCTAAAGAAAAATTCGTTAAATATTATGTTACAGGATTCATGAAATGAATGGTAACTTCTTAACAGGAGTAATAATTTCAGTCTTTATTAGGGTATACATACAGAGGTTACTTTTATGCAAACGTTTACTAGTTAAATGTAATGAATTTAGGGAATAATTGAACTAAATTTACACATTTTCCAATTTATCAAATATTTTTAAAATCCAGAAATTAATTACGCAGAATTCATAGTAAAATGAATTCGATGCTTTACAAAAGGATGATTTCTAAATTATAAAATATTATTCAATTGTTTGAATTTTATTTCTGAATTTTCAGAGACATTTAGTATCTTTAAAAAACTTTTAGATAGTACATAACCCTAGGGGGATACTCACTTCACCATTTCAAGACTTAATTTTCCTCTTTCTATCATATCAACCAATCTTCCAGGTGTAGCTACCAAAAGGTGACATCCACGATCAAGATCTTTCATTTGTTGAACTGGGTCAGCACCTCCATATACAACACAAGGCCGAACACGCGATCTATATGAGAACTTGCATGCCTCATCATAAATTTGGCATGCCAATTCTCTAGTCGGTGAAAGCACAAGTGCCATAGGAAATTGCTTCATGCGTCCGGGATATCGAGTCTGAGTTTGGGTCTGCTGTAGAAACATCTAGCATATAACAAAAATTCCAATAAATGCTGAAAATGTAACAAACACACACAAAAAAAATACCATTTGCTATTTAATGATTACCTTTTACATATTAATTAACACAGTGATTCTAAATTACAGCTGAAAATACTTAGGAACACAAGTTTCAAAAAGAAATACAAACAAGTAAGTAATCACAAAATCACCAACAAAATGTCACTTTAATGGTTTGGGTCCCAAGCAACGCGATCGCATTGTTGAGAGATTTTATGTTGAGAAAATCCAGTACATTTCGACCAACTGTTTGTACATTCTGGTCATACTTGTTTCAGTAAATCTGAGCGTGTATTACACAGCTCTTTTTAATTTCTAAAAATAAATAAACTTTCCCCCTCATGTAACTATTGATTTATCACAGACACTTGAACCCTATATCAAACTTACTAGCAGAGCAAGTTCATTGTATGAATTTATAATCAATGCAAATTTAAATCAAATTTGCTATCCTCTTAAATTATGCATTTTAAAACTAAAATCTTATTATAAATATTGGAAGATAATAGATAAAAGTTTTTTTACATTAAAGGGTTACAAGATAAAAAAAAAATTACTGTAAAATCCGGCGTATAACGCGCACCCCGTTTTTTATGAAGGAATCTGAAATCTTAGTATACAACGTTCTTATGTTTTGAAGTAATTTATTCGAAATATTATGCCAGACTTTTGAAATAATAGTATATTTCTAGAACTAGAACTCTTTTAGTTCAAAAAGGTATATCATTTCTAATAAATAGACAATAATTCGATATATGTAAAAGTAATTTTTTTTTTACGCTCATTTCTTTTGTCATTTTTAAAGATATCGTTTTTATACCCGGCGTATAACGCGCACCCTTATATTTCGATCTCATTTTTTGTGTTCAAAGTGCGCGTTATACGCCGGATTTTTCAGTAACAATTAAATGAACCCAAATGTGACTGCTATAGATAGTTCCATGCTTACAAATTACAAAGATGTTCTCCCCTCTTATAAAAAGGAATAAAAAAAACACTTTATTAGCATAATTTTCCAGCTATAAGTAGATGATTATCCTCAAAACTTACTTTATTGATGCAATGTTTGTACAAGTTTTTATATATGTAAGATTTTTAAAAAAATATTTTACGTAGTAAAGGAAAATCATACCACACTGAGAAAGAAAGCAAAGAAAAAAGAATGAAATACGACAATTTTTTTACTATCAAATTTAAATAATTTCAATAAAACTGCATGCTGAAGAAAAATCTACCGCAATAATTTAGAATAGGTATGGATGCACGTGCCATCATGTAACAGAAAAAAACTATATGCCAACAATTTTGTAAATATTTTATTTCCCTAAATAAAACCAGCACTCCCAACAGTAATCAGCTACATTATAGAATTTTACATACATTTACTATTAGCAATGCCCATGATGCATAATACCAAGAACTAGATGCATAATACATTTAGAACAAACTGCATACAAATATTTCATTACAAAATTAAAAAGCATATTGATTCACAATAAATTTACAGAAAAACTATTGCAGAACCAATACAAAATTTAAGAAGGAAGCAGTGATAATTGTTTCCACAAGGACATGGCAAGTAAAAAAACTTGATACATTAAAATAACTCGTAAATGATTGGCATACAAGAGGATAAAAACTTCAGACATTTTCTAATATACAACAAATTCTTAAGACGTTTTAAAATTTGAATCACACAAAACAAAAAACAATATAGAACATAAAAGTATGTACTTTTAAAATTGATAAAAACTAGCATACTTAAAAGTCACACTTAAAGCAAGAAAAAAGGTCTTTAGGACTCCTAGATAAATTTTTGTTTAAAACAATAAAATTTGCACAAATAAAATCAAAATTCTGTTTAAATAGTTCCTTTCATTACTATAAAGTCTAATACTGGGTAGAATTGATTGTAAAGATTTTATTACCACAGGCAGATTTTTTGGAGGACCTTCTTCAAAAATTTGATTCAAAATTGGCATAAGGAATGCAGCTGTTTTACCAGATCCTAAGGAGGAGAAAAATATAATTAATAACAAATGCTAGCTCAAATTAATTTTTTGCAAACCTCTTTTTTAAAAAAAAAAAGTTAAATAGCATCAATATATTTCAACACCTACATCAATTTACTTGAATCCACTTTATTGCTTTCCTAATAATTCATTTCTGTAATAACTCGTACATTAGAGGTTGCAAAACAAAACATCGCATTTTCAGAGGATAAGAGTGCCTCAAAGTAACGTGATAAAATTGTACACAATATTCTTCATGACAAATTGCTTGCCTCCTTCATTGAATACTCCCATTGGTATTTGAACATTAACCTATTCTTTTTCTCACCAGTCAAAAGTGCATTGCAGTTCATTTGCTTGTAACTGTTTTAATAACTAATATTTGTTTTCTATCATGATGGTATGTTTTTGTTTAAGATACTCTTTTAGGATATCTCGGAGGTGAAAATTCAACAGGATTCCCCCACCCTGTGTCATGAAGCCTAACTTTACAGAAAAAGCACAATCGTTTGCTTTTAATCACAAAGAAAATGTAAGAGAAAGTTATTTGAGGAATATTTTAGGAAAAGCTATTTAAATTATTCTAAAGTTGGAAATTTAAAAAACACAATTAAGATTATTAACAAGAAGCAACAGAACTTAAAACGACAGTCTTGGACAAAATATCCATATCTAAAACCACTAGAAATATTACTTCCCAAATCTTCGGAAAATGACTCAAAATTCACTCATCTATGTCACTAATTAGTGGTGCATTCTTCTAATAAGGAACATTTTCTAGTCATAAATTGAAGTCAAGGTTTCTCCCAAAATAAAACTAAAGTATGCAAAATAATTCTGAAAAAAAAAGTGTCAAAGATAAAAGATCACATAAAGAGAAAAAATATTTTGCCAAGTACCAGTGTTCAAAACAGGGAGTATGGAAAATGTTTCCAAAGTTGCAATCCCCCCCTCCACCTAAAAACTGTTTCTTAAAGATTGGGGTGTACAAAGCATATTGTCCAAATCCTAATGCAAAGTTTTCCTTGCAGTCTTTGGGACTTAAGTACTTCTAGATATCTTACTCTGTTAACACTGCTTGAATAATCTAGTCGATTTTGCTCATATTTTCATTTACTCTCAAAGTTGGCAACCATCCAAAATATTCATCTTCTGCTTCCTCAGGTCCTTCAGTGAGTCATTTGTGGAACTTGAACATATTACAGAACATAGTCTTCACTACAAGCCTGAGTAAGCATCAAATTTGTAGAAGTCAGTGCATATGAAACGTCATATATCCAAGTAAATATATAAAACTACGTACCGTTCAAAAGATATTTATTTAACCGAAATATGCTCCATTTTTACAATATATTTTTTCCAACAAGATTTTAATGCAGATGCCTGTCTTGCAGAAATTCTTCCAAATCAAACTTTGATATGGAATTTTAGACTGTCTTCATTTTCTGGCAAAAACTGTTTTAAAAGTATAAAATAAGCAGCCAGTTGGTTGGTAACAAATCCAGTGAATAAGCTAGGAGTTGCAAAATTTCATATAATTCATTTAATATCATAATTGTTTTTAACAATATGTGGCCAAGTGTTGCAATAAGCCATGCTGATTGACAAGTGATGGACATATAATTTTCAATTATTCATGCATTTAATCAATGTATTGCCAGTATAAATAGTTGGGATTTGTTTCCATCAATGTTTCAGAGCACTTTTCACAGATGTTTTGTGTCTTGCACACATGCGATTTTGTCGCAAATAGTCACCAGGCAAAAATTTTTCAAATCAATACTGCACTTTTCAATTGCACACACATTAACAGTTACGCATTAATTCTTCCCAAATGCCTGGTTTATATTGTGCACAGATTTTCCAGCAATATTACCCAGTTGATACTTGTATAAAAAAAATTACATAAATATCGGCTTAATTCATACCCATAAGAAATCCAAAACAAAATGGAACACTAGAGAAAACCTTAGTTGAAATGACTTTTGTTTTGACAATGTACAATACGCATATAAACGAGACCACGACAAAAAGGTATAATGAAAACGGGAAGACAAAGGTTCACATCCACACAAAATCCAACATTTCATGTGCACTAACCTAATATTTTGTTCAATTTCAACAATTAAAAATTCACATATATGCTTCAATTTTAAATTCAACATCTTAACAGCAAGGTGAAACGCATGCACGATTAATCATGATAGGATACCTTAGTGACAATGTGTTAGTTCTGATAGTTGACATGAAGTAATCTCCCCCAGACATGACAAAATACAATATAATTAAATATTAGGAATATTTCATAAGATTAATATTTTAGTAATATGTAGAGTAGACCATTTTACCATATTTAATGTAAGCTGCACTCTTTTTTCCCAGTTTTTAATGCTACTGAAAATCAGGTGCAGCTTAGAATCAAGGAAGAAAAAAAACATTGGCTGGATGAGGCAATTAGAGCAATTAAAGGTTCATGTATGTATTTTAAAGTTTAAAAAACTGGTTAATTATTCACTACTTATAAGTTATCATTTCAAATTTATTTTTGTAAAATTGGATATTGATAAACCATTTTTCTTTTTATGCAAAAATTTGTTGAGAATTTGAGGTGCCGCTTAGAATCAATGGTGGCTTAGATTCGAGTAAATACAGCATATAATTTTTTACAAAATAGAACAGCGCTTTTCCTGTTTAATAATTAAATTTAATACGAATTTTAGAAAGCAAACCATAACATTCTTATAAATAAAATTGTAGAAAACTGTCAGCAATGAATAACAAACATCTAAAAACCTCATTTAAAACTTATCAATATGTTGTTAAATTCCAATACATTGTCTCCTTCAAGATTGATTCAATTTTCTCTAATGTCACTGTAAACGTCCTTTTTGTACTTTGCTGTTTACAGATTTCAGTGATATTTAATTGTTACTCCTCTTAAACTATACTGATTTTCTTTCTCAATTAGATTGCTAATACAAGTCATTCACAAAAACTTTAAAATATTTATATGAAGTTCTCTCAAATGCTATCAATTCTCACATATGAAGAGAAAGTAATTTTCAAAAATAAATTTTCATTTGTCATTTTAAACATCCTTAGTAATAGATCTCTTTCCAAGAGACTGACATAAATCTTCAAGAAATGGAAGCTTTAAACATACAATTAAATAATGGAATAATTTAGAACAAAATATTAACATTAAGAAAGCTGTTAAAGGTTTTTAAGAAGTCTATATTAAATTACTCACCAGTTTGGGCACATGCCATTAAATCTCTCTTGTTCAGTATAATAGGCATTGCATGTTTTTGTACAGGAGTAGGACTTTTATATCCAGCCATCTCAATGTTGAAACAAACGAGTTCAGTAAGTGGCATTTCTAGAAACTAAAAAATAATTTTGTTGAAAATATTTAGCTGTAATGCAGTACAACACAAACAAATTGTAAAAAGCAGAAATTTTTGATTAATTTAGTTATACTCATAATTAGATAAAATTTAATTGTTTTTCAAATTAGTTAATAAAAAAAAATTCAAACTCGTGCAAATGCAGTAAACTACAAAAAATTGTGTTTAAAGAAAACAAAATTTTAACATTAAGAATTCTAAAAATGACTCAAAATATTTCTTAAATCAATTCATTTAAATTTTTCAAAAATGTAATAATGAAATTTATAAATTAAAAGTTTTATAGGGGTGGTAATTTGAAATGTGACTGAAAAAATATTACAAAAGCAATTAATAACATTAATAATGAAAAAAATTCGCACATAGAAAATTAAAATATTACATTGCTTATTTGTTCAGGACAATCTTCTCCAGTAGCTTCAACAGGAATATCTTCATACTTCTCAAAATTGATTCCTGTATGTCCTTGACCAAATAATTGTCTGAAAAATAAGACCAAAAAAATTCATTAACATAATAGGAATTTAGTTTATAAAAAGCAATACCTCAAGAACCAGTTTCACACACAAAAACATTAAAATATTTTTTTTATACTTTTTAAATTTACTTTTTCAATATATCTACATGGCACAATTTTAAAAAAACTTTAATCATTATAAATATAAGATGTTTTTCTTCCAATATGATTTGTATTTCATTTAATTGAAGTTCCACAGTACATGAGAAATCAGTACCTTTCTATTCTCTCATCTCTAGGTAAGGGACGAGACCAGTCTTCTTCATCTTCATCATTTCTTGGAATGCCAGACCTACGATCCCATCTGTTACAATCACGAGTATCAACTTTTCCATCAGAATCTCTCCATGTTCTACTATATGCACAGAAGAAAAAAATTTGCATGGTTGCAAATTATAAATATTTAACTAAAAGAATTATAACACAAATTAGAACACTTAAGGAAATCTTAAAAATTTCCAATTCAACAAAATTGAAACAAAGGAATACCTGTCGGATTTTCTTGTCTGATATGTATTTGAACGATACTGATCAGATCCAATCTTCTTGTTTCGATTGAAATTGAAATTACGAGCATTTTTATCCCCTACAAAATATAACAGTATAAAAAAATTTGCTCTAAAATTAATAGAATACTTCCATGTACGACATTTTCCCATCACATACATACGACATAAGCATTGTTCCATGATAAGTAAAAATATTTCCATCATATGATTAAGTCCTTCTGGGACCTGAATAATTACAATTGTCAAATACTCACCCCATTTCCCTTCTCATACACAACAGAATTATTTTCAATAGAAATTCTTAGATCCCAAACCGATTTCATTCAACCGGTACCTGAATGAACACAAAACAGGGAAAGTAATACTCTCCCTTGATTAGAGATCTCAGAAGGGTATTTTAAAACTACCTGAAATAAAATCTTTAAATTTTATTTTGAGATTTTTTTTTACTTTTAAAATTATATGAAACAATAGAAAACGTAATATAAAAGCAAACTTTTAATTTTTAACAAATTTTGAATTAAAAATTACAAGAATCTTAATGTGTTTAAAAATTATGCAGTGTATTACTTCGAAATTTTTTCAGTATATATCAAGTGTTTAGTTGTACTGGTTAACAATTTGGCAAATTATCTTATTTAAACAGCTTAATACATAAAAAAAGTTTATCAAAAAGTAACTTACCAGTTTGGTCATTCTGTACACCTACTTTATGCACATCATTTTGTTCTAAAGTCATGCCTCCAGGCAAATAAGCTTCTTGATGAATATTTGCTGCATTTATCTGACCATATGACTGAACAGCACCTAAGAAATTAAAAATTTGCAACAAATATAAATCTCAGGAAATTTACTTCCAGTTATCTAAGATAATATGGACAAATATAATTTAAGACCTGCCAACCTTCCCTTTATTTGCCTAACCCACCCTTTCTTATAGGAAGAGAATAGTATAAGAATAAGTTTTTCTGGCTCTTCTGGCTCAAAGGATATTAAGTTTAAAGAATTTTTAAAACTCAAATTTTCTTATCAATTTCTATTTTTTTTCTTTTACATATTTTATAAAAAATTAACTAAATTTAATATTTTTTTGTTTCTATGTTATGAAGATTTAGAAGATGTGTTTTCTAGAGTTAAAGAAGTGTGTGTCTAAAACATTAGCTAATTTTCTATTTAACACTTTTTGTACCCTATGATAGATAGTTTTCATAATTCGAAAAACTAAAAAATAAATATAAAAAGTTAATTGTGCAATAAACAAAATTTACATGTTTGTATTTCTCATGTTATAAAACCTGTAAATCACATACATGTTAACACATTTTTCTCCAATAGCTCAAGAATCAATGTAAAGAATTGCACATGAGCCTTAGTAGATGAAAGTTCCATTATCTGGTGACTCTGGAAAACTACAGAATGAAGCCAGAAAGAACATACAAAAAATAAGACTACGGAAGCCTTGAACAAAAAGTGTAAAACTTTGAATATAGAGATGTTAGTCCTCATAAGAACACCTCCAAAATCCTTTGGTCAACCTACAGCCAAGCGTGAGTAACACAGTATTGTGTCTAGCAACATCATAGAGACCAACATTAAAATCTAGTGTTGATTTATTTAGCAATGGAGTATGTGTATTGAGTAATGCAAATTAGTATAGTTATATCAGCACAAACAGTATTAAAACCCTTCAATAGAGGATGTGGCAACAAAAATTGGCGAATGATTGATTAAATATTAAAGTCGCACTGTTCAGCTACACAAGGGCTTTTGGTGACGGACCACGTAAATTTGAACCATGGTCAAGTGAATTGGCACCCCCCTCTCCTAACTACCACACCATACCAACGGGAGGACGTTTCAGCTCTCGACAGATTTAACGTGCATTGCTGCCCTACACAGCGGGTCTTTAGTGGTACTGGGCTCGAACTCGTGACAAGGCAAGCCACGATCTGATACCTATTCCACTCGGCTACCGCGGCCCAAAAATTAGAGAAAGATGCGAGATAATCTACATGCTGATTTAAAAAATGATGCATGTGAACCGATTTTGGTAAATATGCATAGAAGTAATTAAATGTTATTTTATCTTTATCTGAATGGAATTGTGTATTATCTGCGGCACCCACGTGAGAACACAAGAGTTCTCAAGTAAAATGTTAATACTTCACCTTTAAAAAAAGTTTTGAATTCCCCCCCCCCTTTTTTTATTAGTTAGAATTGTGAATCCTTCAACTACTTTAGTTGTTTTAAGATGACATGTGTTTAAAATTCAAATGCTATGCTTTTATTTTTCGGATATTTAGATTTATATTTGAACTTTTACCCACCATATATCATAGATGTCACTACAGGCAAAATAATGATAAGAGTATTAAATTTGAGCAAATTTAGAATTAATACAGTTAAAAAAATTATGACTTATTCAACTAAAATGTAGTTTTATATTTATTATATACAGAAATATTGTTTTAGTGCACTTGTATTTATGTTGCATAAAATATTTTTCCTTCAAAAAATGTTAGAAAAAATAAAATTTAAAAAATTAATTTTTGGTATAAATACTTTCTAGAATCTCTTTACAGTAGTTTTAACAGTAATATAAAAATTTGGAAACTTGCTTGTTATAAAATTAGGATTTTTTTAAAAGTGAATCAAATTCTGATAATTACAATTACTTTATATGAATTAATTAAAAATTCATTGACAAAGTTTTTATTCTATCAATCCAGTGTGTTGAAAAAAATATAACAGCAAGAATTAACTCTTTCTCATTTTATCAATATAATTTATATATATG
>BMAV01007038.1:161999-174721 GCA_019973955.1 Trichonephila inaurata madagascariensis
AAAAAAAAAAAAAAAAATTACTTATAGGCTTATTATGGAATGTTTACGCAAATAGCAAATTTTTTTTAATGCAAGAAATTTAAAAATAAGATAAAGTGCAAATTTAGGTTTTATTGTTAATATACTTTTTACAGGTTCAATTCAGTTAAGTTAGGTACAAAATAAAAACGAGTAATTTGAAACATTTAATTTTAAATAATTATTAAACAGTTAGAATTTACTTAATGTGGCTTTTGAATTACTCTTTTTTTTTTTTTTTACCAAGTCATCTATATTAGGATTAACTTTTGCAGATGCTAACAAAATTAGGTTATTATAGGCGCACATCAGCTAGCTGTATGAATAATATTTATATTATGTTCATAGCAGAAAACGCTTATACACACTAACATGTTTTGATCCAAATTTTGAGACTTTTGTCTGAGACAACCCCACTTCAATAAAATTGTAGAAAATTATTTATTATTATGCATTCAATTTCTTTTAATTTTTCAGTATGTCTTTACGTGCCCCCGTTACAACTGCACCGTGCCACGGGTTGGCCACCACTGCCCTAGAACTAGAAGGTCTTTTTGTGAAGCCCCTAGAACTAGAAGGTCTTTTTGTGAAGCCCCTAAAACTAGAAAGTATTTTTGTCGAACCCTATTCCACACACACTTTTTTGTAAAGGCAATTAAAAAAAAGTATTGCATCGATTATTAAAAATTTAATCTACTTTTAATATAATTTATTAATTAATAATATTAATCTGTGATCCAGGTTTCACCCACCCATTCATTATGTTTAGTAACTAAAATATGTACTTGATTTTTTCACAAAAACCTTTGAAGTCTAAGCCCATTGAAATTAACTGTAATCGCATTACATATTCTGAGCTTAATTTATTCCTATACTTTGTTTTTGTAGCCACTTATGCCAAGAAATATTTTTTACTTGTACACATTGTTCTGAATGGGATTAAAATGTTTAGAGGAATACTGAGTATTTTGTATGAATTTGCAACAAAAGTTTTAGGAGCTTTTCTTGCTTAAATTTAAAGTTTGGACATCAAATCTGTTGAAAGGTCGATAAGTCGTTACCTCTCCCTTATTGTAGGTGTTTTCCCAACAAATGTCAAAAAGTGCACTTTCCATTGGAAAACTATTTAGTTTTGCAAGACATTGTACTAATGAGTATACAATTATCTCGTGGAACCCGGGAGTGTAAACAATAAAATTTTTACAATCTATTAGGTAATATAAAAAAATAAAACTCATTTTTTATAATATATTTTATTATATTATAATAAAAGTTTAAAAAATATTGCAAAATAAAGTTATTATGTTGAAATAAAGTTTTCGGTTTCTTAATGACAAGAATGAGCTTTAAATTCTTTTGTGGGGATGCAAACTTCATATAGAGAACTTGAATCCATTTTGCATACACATTTATAATTTTTTTTTTTCGATTTATTTATTGTGACTCGTGGAACCCCTGGGCATGTATCATTGAACTCCAGGGTTACGTGGAACACAGTTCGAAGACCACTGTCGTGGTGTGCATACTTTCTTAGTGGGTGAAAAAACCCCGGAATTGTCATTTGATGTTTAACGTTGCTCTACGAAGCAACAAGAGGGCTATTGATTACAAACCTCGTAATTTTGAACCATGGTCAAGTAACGTGGACGACACCTGAGCTGGCACTCCCCTCTTTTAACGACCCACCACACCAACGGGAAGACGTTTCAGCTCTCGACAGATTTAGCGTCCATCGCTGCCCTACACGGCGGGTCTTTAGTGGTACTGGGCTCGAACTGGTGACAAAGCCAGCCACGATCCGATACCTATACTACTCGGCTACCACTGTCACAAAAGAGTGTTGTAGATTTCGATAAAGCAGTGCTTCTCAAACTTTCAATATTTGCGATCCAATTTTCAGTCATAATTTTCATCGCAGACCCCCCCCCCCCCTTCGTACAATGTATTGAATGCAATTATAATGTACTTTGATGGTAAAACCACAATACAATACGACTTTAACTATAAACCGTACTAATTATCAAGATAAACATTAAGTTTTGTATATGACAAGCCCAGTGGAGTCACTAGTAATTACTAAACTTGTTTTTAATTGAATATTGATAAATTAATTATTAAATACTTTGTGCAGTTTTGATACATTTATAAGTAGTGTGTATTACATCAGTGTGAATGTGTATTTCATTTGTTTCTTATTTAAGAATGTATTTCACACACACACACTTTATAATTATTTTAAATTGTAAATTATTTTATTAAATTGATAATTATCTTAAATCTTTTATTTTCGATTTTTTGCAATATGCTCGCCCCCCCCCCCCCCAAAGTGGGGTTATCACCCCCCCCGGGGGGGGGGGCACCCTACAGTTTGAGAGACGCTGTGATAAAGATTTTATTTCGAGTTTTGAGAACACAACTTAATAACAGTAAACATGAAACAAAATATGATTTGAGGAAGAAAAGAAGGAGGAGATTGAATTGAATTTTGAATCGAGTATGATTGGAAATAATTTTCTGTCGAATAATTATATCTTTAACGAAAATTTTATTTATGAGTAATACAATTTTTTATCAAAAATATTTAATCATGTGCAAATTTTTTTCGGCTGTACTCCTCCAGTTTTTAATTTTTCTTCACGTTCTTTCTTTTTCTTTTTTTGCTTATTGTCCCTTTTCACAAAAATCACTCCTACAAATATTCGGTAGGCGGGAGGAAAGATATTACACATCAAGTGCGTAAGGATCTAAGTTTATCCTGAATAAGACTTGCTGGTATTTGCGAAGTGGAGTAAGAGAAAACGAAATCGGAGTTTTAGAATTCGAATCTTTTGAAATGCTAACTTTAACAATATAAAAAAAAAAACTACTAGAGTAGGATTTTGCATATATTCTGCTCTGGATTTATCCATCTCTGCAAATCGCAAAATCAAGGACATTTAATTAGCTTGGTAAATGTTTAACTTTTAATCGAGAAAACTTTTTAATCACAATTAAAAATATTATATTGAAAGCGACAGGAATTAACCTGAAAGTATGAAAAAGGTACGCACCAAAATATTTATTCGAATAATTCCATATTACTTACTCGTATTTTATTAAGAATGTTGAACTTTGTCAGACGCTTAACAGTAAATATAATTATTAATAAGTAAGTTTATCCTGAATAAGGGGATGTGAATCTTGTAAAGACTGTAATCAAAGAATTATTACTTCAGTTAGCTCAGTTCAACTTTATTTCATGGGTTTCAAATTCAAACTAAACAACATTAAAAAAAAAAAAAGATCACAGTTGGAATTACATTAAAACAGTTAACAGTATTAGAAAATAACGAGGGGTTTGCGTGCGCTTCCTCACACTCAAAATCATGGGAAGCGCGCGCGAGTGATAGTCTGTTTTCAAAAGACCAGAACCATCCAGAGAGATTGGAGCGGCATACGTTAAAACTGGTCTGAGGATTAGTGTGCGCTCTCATTGGTCAAATTAAATAGCGCACGCTTACGTCACTTCCTGTTACAGATTTCCGTCCCTTTTCACGAAATCACTCCATCAAATATCCCACAAGCGAGAGGAAAGATGTTACACATCAAAAAATTTTACTCCTACGTGTATCGAAATACTGTTTATTTATATGTATATATGAAAGAAATGTCTTGCCTTATGAACTAAAAGAGTTGTAGTTCTAGAAATATACTACTTTTTCAAAAGTTTAGGATAGTACCTCAAATAAATTACTTCAAAACATAATAGCAATATATACTAATGTTTCAGATTTCTTCGTAAGAAAGGGGGTGCGCGTTATACGGCCAATATACCTAAAAATTAAAAAATGCAGCTTGAAAGTATGGGTGCACGTTATACGCCGGATTTTACGGTATATGAAAATATAAATTTCAACAAAAGCTAAAACTTTGTCAGAAAAAATTACTGTGTTATTTGTCATTACGCAGTTGCATCTAATGAGATAATTATTGTGTTAAAAGCTTTTCATCCATTCCTCACTAGCCGAGAGGAATCGTAGAATCGATGTCGAGTCACAGATTCGGGTCCTGACTCCATTCAAGACCTTCCGTGTAGAGGGGCTATTGTACATCAGATCTATCGATGCTCAAAGTTCTCACTATGGCGTAGTGTTGAATTTTAGAGAATGGGGAGTGGATCAGATTTTGTCTTCAGCACTTGACCACGGTTCAAAATTACGAGTTTCGTTGACTGTTGTCTTAATATATCTTAAAAGGGAGATGTTCAAAATCATTCACTCGCCCTATCCTTAATACAAAAAAAAAAAAAAAAAATGTGAAATCAATCTAAGGACAATTTTATATATAACACACTCTCTCTCTCTTAGTGCAATTTTTATAACTAATCGACTGTGGAAAGAAGTACTCATATTTGTATATGGTAGTGTGTGTATACAGGCACAGTGAGCAAGTGGTAGTGAACTCGCTTCCCCACCACAGATCCAGGGTTCTATCCTCGGGCTGGGCAAGATCGACTCAGCCTTTCATCGCTTCAGAGGGGTGATAAATGAAGCTTGTGCATGGGGACTTAATACTGGGGGTTTCACTTCAGACTGATCGGCACATGAGCTCATGCACCTCAGCACCCAGTGGTCACGTATACTGAAATGGGCACAGTAGGCCTTGGCCCTCATGGACTGTTGCGCCACTGAGTTTAGTTAAGTATATGTATATATGCTACCGTTAAAGTGTATAATTCAGTTATTTTATGGAATAACTAGGTATTTCATGAAATAACAAGACAAGTCAGTTAAAGTATATAAAATATGAACAATTTCATACTTTACCTAGTTATTCTATGAAATAACTAGGTATTCTATGAAACAACTAAGGATAGACCATTAAAGTGAAAAATAAACCATTTTAAAGATATTTTATAAATTAATCGATCACAAATAGCTAAAATCTCTCGAAAAATACATTTTATCCCTTTTGCGGATGAATAATTAATAAATAACGAGGGAAAGCAGACAATAAAATTTACTATTGGTCAGATTGATGACATAAGTTAAACAGAAAGGGGGACAAAGAATATATTGCCAAAATAGATTATATTTAAATATCTTTAAAAAAAAGTACATGCTGAGAAAAAAGACTGTTGCTTCATAAAAACATTAGCTAAATTTTAAAACAAAAATGTATGAAAATATTAATTTAAATTTTATGAGATACCTTTACTTTACTTTTCACTATTTATTAAAACAAAGATTGCTGTGATGACACTTTGAATTACACTGCTTATTATTTTTAGAAACAAGCACTCCTTTTACTATTACACATTTTTTTACACTAACTTTTTAAATCCTAGTCCATTACCTCAACTTTCAACTGTTGCATCAAATCGAAGCGTTGTGTCAATATCTAGAACTTCTTCAGTGAAAATTTATTTTCGCTAACATATACTGAACTGATATCCAGAGTACAATTGTTTTATTCGGCCATCTCTAGTTCCTAATCGGAAAAATCCTTCCCAGAGCTGCTAGAATCGGTTCAAAGAACTTTCGAGTGCTGTATTTCATACTTTAATGATCAAGTAATCTTTATTCTATAAAATACCTAGTTAAATCATAGAATTCAAAAACCTTGTATACTTTAACTGACTTGTCTAGTTATTTCATGAAATACCTAGTTATTTTATGAAAGAACGGATTTCACATTTTGACACAGTAACATACAGTGGATCGCAAAAGTGTTCGTACACTTGCAATTTCCAATAAAATTTAATGTTTTCAACTAGTAAAAATTAATATATTAGACTTGTAATTTTTAATGATATCTGCAACTCTTGTTCTGAATGGAATGACATAATCAATTTTTTATATAAAAGTGGTATAACTATTTTTTAAAAAAATTAATAATCAAAAAGCTACTAAAAAATTACGCTACAAAAGTCTTCGTACACTTAACAAAAATCTCGTCATAGCTTTAAATACTGTATTTCTTTCATAATTTAGTACCTATTAGGATATCTTTTAGTGTCCACAACAACTTTTAAACGTCTTGGTATAGATTTAATCAGTTTTTTGTAATTTCTGCATCGATTTTCGACCGTTCTTCTGTGATTATCGTTTTTACTTCACATTATGTGTTTATATGTGTCATGTTTTCTGTTTTTTTTTAATCAAATTCTCACCAAGTATATTCTACTAGGCTAAATAAAGTGATTGAGAGGTGTTTCAGAATTTGGGAACAGTAATAGACACCAGCGGTATACATTGAGAGTAGTGCGCTTGGCGTCATTATCCTGTTAAAAAATGAAGTCGTCTCCTATATCCAAATTTTGGGCGAATAATTTAAAAATTCTCTTTAAAATACTTAAATAGAGCTCATGATTCACAATACCATAAAAAAAATACCAAATTACCTAATTCTGAGGCTGATTTACACCCCCACGCAAGAACACCACCACATCCATGCTTCAGCATGAAGGTGGAGGAGTTCTTGCTCCACATAAATTCATCGGATTAAACTCCCCATTTTTTCATTTACAAGCTATTATATGGCCATCGGAATAAAAAAATGTTGAATTTTCTGTCGTACCAATCAATTTGCTGACAATTTTGTATTTTCTGAAACTTAATCCCAAGAATCTAGTTGGATCAATGAACCATGGAGGTGGAAGTGTTCTTGCGTGGGGATGTAAATCGGCATCAGAATTAGGTAATTTGGTATTTTTTGCTGGTATTCTGAATCATGAGCTCCATTTAAATATTTTAAAGAGAAATTTTAAATTATCCGCCCAAAATTTGGGTATAGGGAGGCGACCTCATTTTTTAACAGGATAACGAAGCCAAGCGCATTGCTCTCAGTGTACGCCGCTGGTGTCTCTATAACTGTCCCCAAATTCTGAAACACCTCCTCAATCACTTTATTTAGCCTAGTAGAGTATATTTGGGGAGAATTTGATTTTAAAAAAAAAGGAAACATGACATATAAACACATAATGTGAAGTAAAAACAATAATCACCGAAGAATGGTCGAAAATCGATGCAGAAATTACAAAAAACTGATTTAATCTATACCAAGGCGTTTAAAAGTTGTTGTGGACACTAAAAGTTATTATACTAAGAACTAAGTTAAGAAAGAAATACAGTATTAAAAGCTATTTCGAGATTTTTGTTAAGTGTACGAAAGAATTTTGTGGCGTAATTTTTTAGGAGCTTTTTGATTATCAATTTTTAAAAAAAAATATTTATACCATTTTTAAAAAATTGATTATGTTATTCCATTAAGAACAAGTTGCAGATATCATTAAAAAATTACAATTCCAATATATATTAATTTTTACTAGTCGAAAACATTAAATTTTACAGGAAATTGTAAGTGTACAAACACTTTCGTGGTCCACTGTATATATATATATATCAGTTAGTTTTTATATAAAAATTACTTTGAATTTACTTTTAGTCTACATTATTTTATTTGGATTAGTTATTTATTTTTAAAAAAGGAAGTATAAAAACGTCAACTCCTTTGCTCTAAGTTAAAATATTATCCATAAAAAGAATTATTAAATAATTTAAAAAAAAATTTAAGCAAATAATAGCTTTTTTTTTTTCATTTTGTTGAAGATAATCATAGAGATCACGGTAACAGTAATACTATATGGATTTCAAACATATCAAATAGAAACTTTTAAAATATTGAGTGTTCAAAAACAAAAGAATAATTATTTTGCACAAGTCAAATATTTATAAAAAATATTTGAATTGCAATTTCGGAACACTTCATTTCATGATATATAAAGGTATAAATTCCACATTTTATTTAAAAAAAATATTGTTTTAAGTGTAACAATAAGAAAAATTCTTAAAATAGTTAAGTGAATACTGTATCTTAATTTAAATTATTTCCTCTTATTTGCAATCCTACGCATAAATTTTTAGTAATTTTCAATAATTTTTTGCCAAAAATATATATATATATATATTTTATATACATACATATATATATATATATATTGTATTTATTTGAGTCAAAGCCTCCATCGGTTCTAAGCTGCACCCGAAATTCTCAAAAAGTTTTAGTGAAAAATAAGAAATAGTGTAAAAAATGGTTAAACAATATCCAATTTTACGAAATTAGAATAAATTTAAAATTAGAACTAATATAAGGTGAATGATTAGTTATTTTACCAGCATCACATAAACTTTTGCATGAACGAACATATATACATGAACCTGTAATTGCTTTAATTGCTTCATCCAAAGAATTTTTTCCCCTTCGATTCTAAGCCGCACCCGATTTTTAGTGAATGAGTGAATATTAACGTCACACTATTCAGCTACTCTAGGGCCTTTTCCAATTTTTAGTAGCATTAACATTGGAAAAAAAAAGTGCAACTTAGGTTTGAGTAAATTCAGTAAAATAAGTTGATATATTTTTAATTGATTTAGACAAAAATGCCAGTTCTACAATTCTCTGAACGTACAGTTATTGTGTCGGAATTTCAAAATGATTCAAGGTTTGTAAAATCCTAGTTGAGCACACAGCTGTTTTTGGCGCCATTTTTTTTTTTTCGCCAAATGGTGCCCAAAACCCGTGTTTCAAAAAATGACGTCATGGACGAAAACGAAGAAAATTCAGGGGGTTGACGATGTAAGCTGGTGCTCAAAAATCCTAGAAAAACGGGGTTTCCTAAATGGCGCCAGGGCCGGAAATGAAGAGGAAAAAAGGGTGACGGTCTCAGATCCTGTTTGAAAATCCTAAAAAAAACGGGGTTTCCATAATGGCGTCAGGGACGCTGAAAACACATGTATTTACAAAAAAGCATAAAATAAAGAAAAGGGCAAAAAGAACAAGATAAAGAAGTAAAGGCAGATAAAAGAAGATAAAGGCAGTAAAATAAAGGAAAAACAGCATTTTAAAAATTGTAAAAAATCACTTATCTCAATCTTTTTCGTCATCTGAAAACCATCAATCATACCCTTTCGTTCAACCAAACGCATATCCTTTTTACAATTCGGACACTCATATCTGGAGGGAATTAATCCTTCTTTCATAACCCAATCTAAAACAGCCTTTTTTCCTTTTTCTCCAAGCAAAACAAAAAAAACCTGTGTGGTTGCCTCACTTTCAAGCAATTTTCTTTCGCAAGCCATTCTAACAACCGGTGCAAAATCAAGCCAAAAATTAGAACACGTGGGGAAAAAAGTAAGCGCAGGAGTGAACACGACATGTTGCAGCAAGCAAGGTCAAAAGTAAAAATGGACGATGTCCCGATCCCCCGATTTTTTTTGCTTGACCCGTTTTAGGGTTGCCATTTTTTAGCCACCGGACTGGACAATCTCGAAGGGTTGCCATATTGCAAACTTTATCGCCAAAATGTTTGGCGCCAAAAATTATATGAAAATTCCAATGTTTCAAAAATAACTCTTTTTTACAAATCCTATTAAAATTTCCTTAATTATTATATTAATGTTATGTTGTAACTATTTATCCCATTAAAGTGATTACAGACAGGCCAGCAATATGTTTTTATAAATAATAACAAGAGTAGCATTTACAGTTGTGATGCTAGAAGTAGTGAATTGGCTGAGGACACGAGCTTCCTCGTTCAGTGTCGATTTCTTCATTTCAGTCAAAAACAGTCACACGCAGTGGCGTACACAAACTACTCTCATAAGAAGGGTTACGCTTTTTAGAAAACATTGGACGTAAGCCCCGAGGCGTAATCTTTATTTTAAAAATTAAGAATCTGTTGGTCTATGGGAGGGGTTTGAGCCCCCAAACTCCACCCATGTTTAATGTCATTGGTCACACGGGATGTCAGGAAGAAACAGGTTCACATATGCCATTCTAATCATCTGGCCTATGTTAAGAATTAGTAAGTTTTTTCGCCAATAGTCTGTTGTGTTGCCGTAGTGCGACATTATTAAAGGAAAGAAATTGTAAAATTTAAATTTTAATCTATCATATATTTCCTTAAGGAGGGGAGGGGGAGTAGTACCTTGCAGATTTTCGAAACTGCATATTTTACATACATTTTCGGGTAAAATCCTAGTACAGCACACTGCTGTATTTAGCGACAAAAGGTTTTCGCCAAATGGCGCCAAGGAAGAAATCACGTTTTTCAAAATGGCGTCAGAGACACAAACAAGAGAGAAAAACGTGGTTTCTAAAATTGTCAACATAGGAAACATCAAATCAAAAACAAGAAATTAAGTGCAAATTCTTTCAAAATTTCGGACATCCATACCAAGATTCTATCGATCCTTCCTTCATACAAAAAACAATCATTATTTTCTTTCCTTTTATTCAGAAGGAAATCCATTCGTCATGTTTTTACGAAAAAAACACGCTTTCTAAGACTGCTTCTACAAGAAAAACTGAAAAATCGTCTCCTCTAAAACGCAACATTGGGAAATCCGATGCGAATGCTTAAAGGCCGTATCACACGTACACGTTTAAAACAATTTTCCGTCCAATTTGTGCAATTTTTACTCAGTTGCCATAGCAACCGCTTTAGAACAATTTTTTGCTAGCGAGCTCAAAAAGTTGTTCCAAATAAAAATTGCTTGAAATTCCAGCCAATGGGGTTCTTCGGTGCCCTACGTCATAAACAAGATGGTGGCTTCGGTTTCGTCTAACACTTCAGATATGCCGTATAATATTTAAATGGTGCATAATATTTTAACGGCGTGTAATATTTTAAATAGAATGGTACTCTATTTCTGTTTACACCCATCAACAAAAGCGCAAACGAAATGAAAGAAGTAATTTTGATGTTCGTTTTCCGAAGCAGAAAAATCGGCGAGTAATTTTTCAATGTGGAGATAGAACGCGGCTGACGTCAGAGCATGTCGTTTTGTTTACGGCAACCCTTCCCCCTCAGATTCGGCCAAGAGTTGGATGAAAAAATTCATATTTCGGACAACCGTACTGAAATATTTTCAATCGTTCACTCATTCACAAAGTAATCATTTTTTTTTTTCTTACCATTTTCATTCAACAGATAAAATATCCATTCGTCGAGCTTCAAAAAGGAAAAACGTGGTTTCATCACTTTCAATCAGTTTTCTTTCAGCAGCCATTCTGAAAAACTGGTGTGGAATCAAGGAAAAAAAGTAGTAAACGAAAACAGTAATCGTCCCACGCGCAGAAGCAAACAAGGTCAGGGGTAGAAATGAACCTGTCCGAAATAAAGTGATTTTGTACTCGACCGGTTTTAGGATTACCATTTCACTTAGCCTAAAACTGGACAATTTGGCACGATTGCCATATTGTAAACTTTATCGCCAAAGTTTTGTCGCCAAGAAGTGTGATCTCCTAGGATCCACCCCACAGTTTAAGCTGTAAAAACAATTCGTGCTAAGAAATTATTTAATTTTTTCAAAATAGCATACAGTGTGAACTCAAAAATAATTTATTATTTATTTATTTATTTTACAAAGGCCACACACTACAATAACATCTATGCCATTAGGCTGAATTAAGGCTAGTTAGTGCAGGACACACGACCAAATGTTCAATAATAAAATTACAGCTTACTTTCTGTTTCTACTGTACAGTTTTGAAAGATTCACAGTAGATCCGACATTCTTATATAAAATTAAAGCTAAATAATGCCTAAATTCTGTTTACCTCAAATTTTAATTTTGTCTCTATTTAAATATTTTTAAAATTAAAAAATTAAAAAAAAAATAAATAAAAAAAACTTAATTTTTTTTATTTATCATATTACAAAATAAAATATGTTGATCTCATCTACAAAAATAAAGGGACACAGAATACAGTTCTACAAGTACAATAGACGTATAAAGTATCATAGCTCTGCAACCTAAACTCTCTTTAAACTTGTGAAAAAGATTAAAAATTAGAAACTGAGAAAATCAAGTTTGAAAATTAAATTTGAATTCTTTTGCTTTAAAATAATTCTTTTTAAAAAGTGTCCACGGGTGATATTTTTTTCCTCATTACAAACCTTTTTTGTGGAAGATATTGACTTAAATTCTGCTTCCGTATTGTCAACCCGAAAAGCAGAAATGACAGAAAAATACTCTAATTTAAAACCCATATATGTCCCATAATATGTAGAGGATTAACTTATTCCATTTTTAAATATCACTGTTGTTTCATTTAACACCAATATCAATTGTTATTTTGGAAGCTTTTGATATTTCTGGTCAGTACTTTCAAACCGTAAAACTGAAAGATTATTTTTGGTTTTGAGTCCTTCATTCCATAGCATAACCCAAATGCAGCACAATAATGCTACAGTTGTAGGGGAAAAAAAGTATTTTATTGTAATTTTGCATTTAAGTAAATACACTCATGTCCATTAATTAAAGATAAAACTTCACTAAAGAACTAAAAACTTCACTTGTAGAATTATCACACATATCTTCAACAATAATATGCAAATTACATGAAGCCTCAAAAGACACCGATAGTATGTCACAATGACGAAAATGTAAAAGATGGGTTTATAAGGAATGGTGGCAAAGAAGTAGATTTGTTCACAAGCTTTTTGTAAGCCACTCAGTGAATAAAACTGAATAGTTATGACCAGTAACGCACACAGGAATTTTTCAAGGGGTCGAAAGTTCACCAGTCTTGTATCATGCTCCTTTTGATTTTGCCCATTTTCGGGAACAAAACACAGTAAAAAACGAATTATTGAATAAATAATTAGCATTAATTAATTAATCATTAATAACAAATATTTAATTAAATTTTACGTATTA
>BMAV01007038.1:178167-192735 GCA_019973955.1 Trichonephila inaurata madagascariensis
CCCCCCCCCCCTTGAAAAATTCCTGTGTGCGCTACTGATTATAACATATTTGTTTTAAATAATCTGGATGCTTATTCTATTTACTGTAACGTGTGATCGCTTACTATTATGAATCCTGTTCTTTAAACTGAAATAGTTCGTACGTATATAAAGATGAGAACGTATGTATATGAACAGTTTCACACACAAGGGGAGGGGAGGTCCGGAACCCCATAGCCCTTGATTTTTTTCGATTGATTATAATCCTATGTACATAGTACGAAAAATTTAATTAAGTATTTGTTATTAATAATTAATTTTATTAATTAATGCTAATTATTTATTCGATAATTAATTTTTTTACTGTTTCTTTGTTTCCGAAAATCGACATAATCAAAAGGGTATGTTGGGCGAGGTATTGAAGCGTGATATGAGAATGGCGGACTTTCAACCCGGCCGCCCCCCCCCCCTTCCTTGAAAAATTTTTGTGTATGCCCCTTTATATGGATTATTAGAGAAGTTTTTGCTTCGATTTTATTTCATTTTTATTATAATTCGAATTTCTCACACAACAGTAAAATCAATGCAACCCCACTGAATCATAAAAAAATTCAAAATGCTACTTCTATCTCTCTCTCTCTCACACAAGATTATAAAATAATACAATTTGGTAAATTTCCCATTCTTCCTATAAACAATAGCATTCTGCTGCCTAGCAAATCCCAAATTTTTTCTCCAGTGGATACTTTTATCTGATTAAAATATTTTCGTGAAGCGTCTAGTGTGATATTATGATGTTGCTAGGCAACATTTCCTGTGTTTATTACATATGATAAATAAAAGATATCACACGCATATCTGAATGATTTATATATAAAATATGCTATTGATGCTAAATTACTTGGGATGGCTTATCAGACTATGCGAAAACTTTAACGTATTAAATTTTATAGTGAATCGTGTTTTCAAACTGTATTTCGATCTATACTCCATTTCAAAAAATTATTACCATAAAATTCCTAAAGTAAAGCCTTTCCCTCTTTTAACTGAAAGCTTTTGAAGTGAACTTATAATCAAGTTTATTAAAAATTTATCTTTGAAAATATTAGAATTTAAAAATAATTTCGAGAACCCCTCACCGAAACTGAAAATCTTTAAAAAAGCACATGCAATATTACAAATTAATTTATATCCCTAATCTCTATTAAGTTGGACAAATCAACAAAAATGGGGAAAAAATGAAACTTGCTGATGTTTCAGTCAATGCGCGTTAGAAGGAAAAGGTCGTTCACACACACACACATCCGGTATAGTGGTTATTGACGCTGACTACTGTGCCATATGGCCTGGATTCGAATCCCGAAGAAGGCAGGGATGTTTGTAAATGGATAGTGCCTTTGCGGCATGGGGGTATTCTAAATAGCCGTCGAGCCGCAAGTCCTCTCGTAAGATTGGTAGGCCTCTGATCATCCCTAGGGTGTTCTCCCTCAAAATCGTACCTTCACCTGTATGGTGCTCAAAGCTACGGCTTACGACAGGCGTACATCCAGCCCTTTGCCACGACGAATTTCGTGAGCCTCGGTCTGATATCGTCAGACACGTGGAATTAGTAACAACAGCAGAAGAAAAAGTATTCAGTGAAGTGAAAGCAAAAGTAGTATTTCAAGCAAGGACCTTGTATGAACTAAACAAACAAAAAATATTGGAGCACATTTTTGAAAACGAAAAAAAGAAAAAAGAAAAAAAAAATAGTAATCCAGCTAAAAAAATTGAAATATTTAAACTTCAATCAGTTCGAATTTTGGCACTTTCGTATTGTCGTAACCTATTGGCGACATTATATGAAATGAAGCACATGGTTGCCAATTCAGCGCGTACGGCACATGCGAAATCGATGTTGCCAATTTGGCGAGTTACTTTGGACTTTGGCATTGTTGCTATAATACGTAAGTATCCAAATTTTTTAAATATTTTAACATCTAGTAATAGCGTACATATTTGCAATATTATTATTGAATAACTATTGAAAACCATATTTATATATGTGTAATGGTTGAATCCTAGCTGGGCACACTGCTTGGCGACAAAATTTTTGGCAAAAATTTTGGCGCCTAAGACCGTCAACCCCACGATTTTCTTCGTTGTCGTCCATGACGTCATTTTTTGAAACACGGGTTTTTAGCGCCATTTGGCGAAAAAAAATGGTGCCAAAAACAGCAGTGTGCCCAGCTAGGATTTTACCAACTGTAACAATACGGCAAAGCTGAGTTTGATGAACTGATTGTCATTTCAAATCTCTTATAATCAAGATTTTTTTAAAATGGACTAGATAGGGGCCTTTTTTATACTTATAACAATAATTACAAATGTTGAATTTCGCGGCTATATATAATCATTGGTACGAATCGTAATCGGAGCTGAATATACAGCTTAAAGAAAAAGGACGAACAGTTTATGAAATTTGTAATGAATATCGTTGGGTGGATGACTTGAGCACCCAGATCTTTCGAGCTACAACCTCATATCAGTAGGTATTTGAGTGACTGTAATTGATTGACTTTTGCCCTTTCTAAATGTAATGAATACAAAACGATGCAAACTCAAAAATTATCCTTGAATTTTTCTTGATAATTTTTTAATTAATAATACTTTCAGCTTATACAAAAGCTTACTATATGTGTTTTTGTGCTTCTGAAAGGCATTTAATTTATGGAATATTTCGAACATATTAAGTTCTACTCCTCATCAAAAATAATGAATATTTGAAATGATTTAAGGGGACACAGTACGATTCAATTGACAAAAAATCAAATCTAATTTTTTCTTTTAGCCTAAATTATTTTTTAAATATATTTCTTTAACCTCACCAAATTTGAAAGCTCTAAACTTAAAACACGCAGAATTATTATAGCTTTTATGTTGGTTTTTATTCACATTCCTATGGCAAATCAAAACTTTAAACGCACTTATCTCAGAAAGATAAAATTACTAGTTTGTCTTCATTTAAAATGCTAAGGCTTTTTTTCTATTGTGCCTAATGCTTTGAATTTTTTTTTACCTATTGCTAATAGTACATGTAACAAAAGTTGGTATGCATTTTTTCAAAGCAATACTTATTTTTTAAAAAATAATTGAACTCAGAATTTATACATTTTTTAAGAAATTTTCAATAAGCATTCATAAAAAGAAGTATTGTACGAATACCAATCATGTTATCGCAAAACCCATGCCAACTTTTGTTATACTTTGTGACTAATGCTACCTGCCTGACGAAGTCGGATCGAAGCCCGCGAAATTCATCGCGGCTAAGGGCTAGAATTTTTACGCCTGTCGTTAGCCTTAGCTTTGAGCACCATGCAGGTGACAGTACGATTTTGCTCGGTTCCACCCTAATTTAGAGGGAGAAAACCCTGTTGGTGGTCAGGGACCTCCCACCTCTCTTCCCCTTCCACCAACCACACGAGAGGACTTGCGGCTCGACGGCTATTTAGAGTACCCCCATGCCGCAAAGGCACTATACATTTACAAACATCCATGTCTTCTCCGGTATTCGAACCCAGTCCCTACGGCACCGCAGTCAGCGTCGCTAACCACTATACCGGTTTGATGTACTTGTAAATCAAATTTCATGCGTGTAAGTAAATTTTTGTAGGAGGAGTAGCATTTTAAAATCACTTCACAATTTTTTTTCTTAAAAAAAATTAAATGGTTAGCTTTTTATGAAATTTCAATCATAAAATCTGTTTTACATAGTATACGCACATAGGAGGTAACCAAAAAATTTTGAAAATCCTTAAATTAAAAATTTTAGTGTAAATCGTATCATGTCCCCTTAATTTACTATTGTTGATTATTTTAAAAAAAAAGTTGCCGCGATATAATTAAAATCTCATAAATATTTATCCAGTATAATAATTTATTACCCTTGAAATATAAAGATGTTTAAGAATTTTACTGTATCTTTAGAATAGTTAAGTGTTAGTTTTATCAATTGAAGTAGTAGAGATTTGCATATTTTTAGAGTACTAATTTCTTATTATTTGAAAAGAAATTTTCTCATTTAAGTACGAGAAATTCTATTTTTGATTTGACTTTTATACTTCTAAATATTTGAATAATTAATGCTCATCAAGTTTTTGTTAGTGAAACGTATTCTCTGAAGTTTGACAAATTAAAAAAATAACTGATTTATAAGTAGCTTCCGTAGAGCAGGGAACAATAATATTGCTTGATTAATTTTGCGCCTTTTTAATTTATCTTATTTTACGATAAAGATTTATATTAATTATTTATCTGACATTATTATAAGCATTTGAATACATCTTTTGAAATACCTGATTATCTGTTCAACTTTATATCATTACATCATCTAGCGATACATCAATACATTGTATTATAGGATGATAAACTTAAATGCATTGTTTATTTGAAGATTAATAAATTGAAATTCACATTTTCATATTAAAAATTACAAAATCTCCGATTTATTGTAGATATATAAAAAGGCATTACCTTTTCAGTTGTTCCTATCAAGATGTTCATCAGACTTACCAGAAGTCTAGTTAGCTCTTACGAAGAATAAGAAGGCAGTTGTCGAGCCTCAGTTGATTCGAACTTGAAACTTTCCGATTTTGATAAATATTTTATTCTTAACTTTTATATATATCGTTTTTCTAATTATTTAAAATAAATGCAAAATTAAAATTAAAATTTTACATTAATTCTTTTTGTTATCATTTACTCTTTAAAAAAAATTATCAACAATGTTTTCATTTGCTTCAGAAATATAAAAATGTATTTCAAACAACAGTAGAAAAAGTATACATCATGCACGAGAATAAATCTATGATGCCATATTAACCATATTAAGTATATAATGTAACTATATTTTTTTCCATGTAAAAACAGATAGGTTTGGGGATAACAGCCTTTGTTGCTCCATATCCCACAAACCTACAACTGTAACTGACGGATAGGGTTTTTTTCCCGGTAAATATAGAATTTTAATCTTTTTTAAGGTATCTGACTACTTTCGGAACCATGATTTTAAAAAGGCGCATAAATGGATAATTTTCATGATATTTAGTGTCACTCAGATTAGAATATATGCATAAAATTGTTTTAAGGACATTTTGACAAAAAAAAATTATTTAAATACAATATTTTGGCAAAAATTAACTTAGAATAATCTTTTTCAAAATGTTCTCCTTTTGTGAAAAATGCTTTAATTATAATAATATTTTGCCTGTATATAGCTCCGTCCTCCCTACAGAGGCTAAACTAGAATTTTTGAAAAATTCACATTATTTTCAGAGTCACCACCCATGGAAATAATTATTGGCGTTTTTTTCTCAAAATTGTTCCCCTCTGTTGTCATAAAATATGGATAAACCCACTTCTAAGTTATATAATTCAAAAATTCTAGTTGAGCATCTATACAGAGGTCTGAGCTATATATAGGCAAAAATTTTTTATAATAGAAGCCTTTTTCACTAAAAGAGAACATTTTGAAAAAAGATTATTCTGTTAATTTTTTGCCAGAGTATCGTATTTAAGTAATTTTTTTTTTTGTCAAAATGTCCTTAAAACTATTTTATACATGTATTCTAATCTAAGTGACACTAAATATCATGAAAATTATCAATTTATGCGCTTTTGCAAAATCACGGTTCCGAACGTAGTCGGGTACCTTAAGTGAAAAAAATTCATTGAAAAAATATTTAAATATTATTTTGTGTTTTCGTAGCAAGATGTAAAATCAGGTATTTACTGCCGTGGTAACATTTAAAAAGAAAAACTGTAAGTTGTGAAATTTTCGGTACTTATCGGCAGTGCCGATCCTAGCAGGTGTGCAGCGCGTGCACCGACGAGGGCGGCCAAAGCAAGGGGCTGCCGCATATGATTCTATCAATCAAGCAAAATTTTGTGCAATTTCTCAAAATAAAACTTATAATAAGTCGAATACATATGCTGAATTTTAAATAGTTATTGAAAAATCAAAATAAGTCTCGATTTCTGGATAGTATAGCATAGTTTAAGAAAAACAGAATGTTAGTGCACAGTGTGTTTGTTAGTTCACACACATTGTCCAGTAATGTCTACTTTTTACGTACATCCTTCATTTGATAGAGAAAGTTCGTGACAGAGCTGGCTATAACGCAATAGAAAAGAGTTTTTATGCTTATCAGCGACACTGGCAAGGCACTGTGGGTTGTTATTTAACTAAGGCGTCTCAAAACTGATTTTTGCGAAAGATACTTTACGAAAATATCTAATATGGTTAGTATTACCTAAGACATAATAGTGTTTAAATTCAATATGCATTTGGGGAAATTAAAAGTTTTCAATTTAATAAGAGCCTGACAATTTAGAAAAACAAAAGAGGAGATAAGTGATTTTTTTGCTTACGGTTTTACAGCGTTCATTAACAGCACCCATTTTCCTTTTTAGTAAAAATGTACTTTCATTAAAAGGCAATTTCTTGTAATTATATTTAATATAAAAATATTTGAGAAAAAATCTTGCAGCTCATTTTGATTAAATAATTTTCACAGCACTAAAATCAATAAAAGAAAACATATTAAAAGCTAATCATGATCTTCAGGACAATACATTTAATGCGAAAACGCTTAAAGCGAAATATCGGATAACACGAAATAACACAACGGTCCCGACAAACTTCAGTGTATTTTCATGCATTTTTTTTTCCATCTTAGCACGAAAAAATTTCCCTTCTGGGAATGAACAAAATACGGAAAACACCAGACTTTTCAGAAGGGTGTGAAATGAAAGAGAGATGATTTCGCATTAGTTTCCTGTATTATTGGACTGACCTACTCTATTATCGGAAGAATTCATTGCAGTACATGATGATAATGTGTGTACAGCCCCAATCATGACAGGCAAAGACATTTAGGAGTTTGTTCAAAGCTCAAAAAATATCATTTATACAGATTCCGAAGGTGAAAATGAAATAAATAATGCATCTCCTATTCCCCAAGTCATCCGAAATGAGGAACGTCACGAAAGAAGTATGAGCAGATATTTAGACGCACATTCCATTGGTGAATTAAATGACAAAATGGACGGCATCGAACAATTTCTGGACAATTTGATAATAAAAAAGGCAATGCAAAGAAAACTATCATATTATTTTCGAAAAACTCAATAAATGTTTTGTTTTTCAAAAAACTTGAAAATTTTGTATTGAATTTCATTAAGTACTTGTGAATGTTATTGTTTCATTGATTTTTTATTAAATACATGCATATATACATATCCGTGTACATTAAATGTACTTTAATAAGGTTAATTTTGTTGAATATATGTTTTTTTTTTTTTTTGCAATATCCTTTAACACGAAAAAATATTTCAGTACCCTCAGTTTCGTGTTAAACGATTTTCACTGTACTTAGATCTGCCCGCTTATATGTGCACCCCATCTCCCAGTTGAAGAGTAATTTCATGTAATCTTATCCACTTAGCGTAGTACTTCTCAAATTTTCAACATTTGCGACCCAATATTTAATCATAATTTTCATCGCTATATTTTACCTATAAATCGGACAAAACAACTTTTCATAGAACATATCAGTAATGAGGGAATGTACTAATTAGTTTCAAGTTTTGAATCATTTGTGTTTGTAATGATATTATATTTAAACCAATTTTTACATTATTTGTTTATGCATTAAGGTATCCGACTACGTTCGGAACCGTGATTTTGCAAAGCGCATAAATGGATAATTTACATGATACGAGAAAGAATAGGAATAACATTACGCTCGAGATTTCGTGGTGGCGTATCAACGGGACCCATGATGAGGAACAGAATTAATAAAAAGAAGCTTTCTTCAAAAACATTTATGTATATCGTATTATAAGAATATTTCGCAATTCACTTAAATATGTTGATCAAGATGTCATCTCATTCAAATAGCATGGACAGCCGTGATAACGTAAGGATATGTATTTTATTAGATCAGGGGTGTCCAACCTGCGGCCGGGGGGGGCGCATGTGGCCCACCTTGAATAATTTTGCAGACCGCGAGATTCTTTTAACTTTACAAAGTTCGACTATTTTGTACAATATTTTTTTTTGTTTGAAGAGTTTTTTTTTTTTTTTTTTTGTAAAAAATAAATCTTACAACAGATATTATTTTATCACGTTGCTTCTGTTACTGCTGTGACGTCTCTCGCGTCCTTCTGCTAACATAACTCCTAAGTTCTTTGACGGCCACGATTAATGGCAAAACTTTTCCAACCCAATACCAAGAAGATAAACGGATCAAAAATGTAAATGAGATATACTTTAAAAGGATAGAAGCTTTGATGATAAGGGCGGCAAGTTTAGAGATAACTTAGAGTGGAATCATTCGGATCAAGAGTTAGATGTCCTATAGCTCTAGAAGAAAGATACGTTCATTATAAAGAAGTTGGAATCTTCGCATATAAAGTTACATTATAGATATTACTCAATCACTGAAGGAAGGAGATCTGCAAAAGGTAATATTTTGTATAGGAAGTTAGATGAATCGGTTTATTTATTATAATTAAGATAAATGATCTAGTTGCGTGATCTGACTTGAATACAAGGTTTAATTGGGTGTTAACTCTCACTTTAAGAAAGTTGTCAATTAGAATTAAGTAATATAAGTTATTCTTAATAAAAGTTGTATTAAGAACCCAATATGTCTCATCATTTTGATAATCCCACACCTCTAGCTTACGCGGATCCGGATAGACATAGTCATCACAGGATGGCTATGTCGCACTGCGAATCTCTTTTTTTTTGTTGTCTAAATTGAAATTTATCAAACATAAATCGTGCTCAAACTTAACGCACGAAAATCTGTAACATCAATTACGATAAGCAAATATACATGCATTGAGATCGACTTGCGAAAACTAAGTGAAAGAGTTGAGAAACAGATATCTCACTAATTAAATAAATTAAACATTATTTAATCATTGTATTATTATTATTATACTATCTATGTTTGTATACACGAAAAACAATGAAATCAATAATAATATATCAGTCTGTTTTTAAATTTTTACTCCAACAAATGTTTGTAATGGATCCAAATCTAATATAAAGATATATGTTTTTATATGCGGGCCCGCGGGATCGTAAAGTTCTTCCGAAGTGGCCCGCTAGGTCATTTGGGTTGGCCACCCCTGTATTATAGATGAACAGTTGGATACATAATAATAACAAGGCATTACTATAAAATGTGTGGTTTAACGTTATGTTATTAATAAAACTTTTAATATTCTTAAGATGATAGGATTTGATAGAATACAAAATATAAATTTTTAAACACTAATTTCTCATATAAAATAAAATATCTTAATTTACAAATAATTAGGGATATTGGAATAAATGCATCAGTTTATTCAAAACTAAAAATAAATTCAATAATGACTCAAGAATAAAGTTATACAATAAATATAAATATCCTACCTTTCTTTATATCCAATTTCCTACATAAAAAAACGTGGTAACGTGAAGCACTATGTTAGAAGCCACAAGCTTTAATGGAAGACTGGTAAAGTAATGGTGAAACCCGGGGAGAATCCTTTGGCCACGTTAGGGGGAGTCTCTATCTCGGCGTGGTAGAATCAAGACGGCCTTGGTTATGATTGGTGGAACCCCAGGGCTAGAGGTCATTTTGACGTTGTGAGAAAGCACTAGGAATAAAAAGGTATGAGTGGGCAACCACTAATGTTTTGAGAAACAGAGGAAACAAACGCGTTTTTGCACATTTTTTTTACAGAAGTAAATGATACGTGTGATTATACACACCATAGATCTTGTACCAGTAAGATCTTGTTATTTTAAAAGCATTGATGTCTAAACATTCGCATACATCAGCGCATTTTTCCCACGATCACCTTACGTAAACACGCCTTTACTTCTAATTGAAAAAAAGATCTGCGAAAAGGTTTGCTTCTGATGGCTGTCTTTTGTTCGACACAGTTGAGAAGTTACGAATTTGTAGACTCAACAAACATTTCTCTGACTAACTTCACACCGTCGAACCATGACGATTTTGCACAGGCAATAATTCTACTAAATTTTGTCTTAAAAATAAGAAATAATAATAAATGTTGATTTGAATTTCGAAAAAGTTTCCCGTAAGCTGTGCTCCTATGTGAAACAAAGCATTTTTTTTTTTAAAGGCTGGAAATTTACATTTAATTCCATAGTTTAGTGCTCCTCAAACTTTGGATATTTGCTACCCAATATTCAATCATAATTTTCATCGAGCCCCCTTCTTCTATACAATAACAATGTTTTGAGTTCAATAACACTATACTTTGATGCTAAAGCTACAGTACGACTTTAAGCTCTTAAGTGCCACAGGTGTAAAAAACGTCTAACTCAAACAAAACATTAATTTCCATGGACATATATATACGTCTTTCGAAGTACGATCTTTTCTGAGCAATGCTATTCAGAAAATTACTCCAAAGGCTTTGGAATGCAGTAAAAGGAACTTGATAGTGTTTGCGAGGGATTTACTTTATTCAGGGAATTTTCTTTTATTTATTCCTTTTCTTCCTATCACATACGCATGCTCATGTGAAAAAAGGTGGCATTGGGGAGCGAATCACGTAACTTTTAATTGACAGTTAAGGGATTAATTATACACCGTACAAATTCTTCAGATAAGAGTTAATTTTTGTATGTAATTTTATATGTGACAATTCCATTAGGTCATTTGTAATTATTAAACTTGTTCTTAACTTTGTATTGTTAAATTATAAAATACATTATATGCAGTCTTGATACATTTATAAGTGTATTATATCAGTGTAAATATGTATCTTATTTTTTATTATTTCAAAACATATTTGGTGTGTTTACTTTCAGTGAATTGAATTTTTTTTAAAATATTCTTTTGATTTTGAATTTTTAATATGCTCGCGCTGTTCTTGGGGGGGGGAGGGGTGGCACGCATCACAGTTTGAGAAACGCTGACTTAGCCCCCTTACCGTATTTACTATTTTCTCTATATTAACAGAAGTTATATATTCAATGGTTTTTCATAACATCTCCTGGGGCCGCGGTAGCAGAGCGGTATAGGTATCGGATCGTGGCTTGCCTTGTCACGAGTTCGAGCCCAGTACCACCAAAGACCCACCTTGTAGGGCAGTGATGTTCGTTAAATCTGTCGAGAGCTGAAACGTCCTCACGTTGGTGTGGTGTGGTAATAAAAAAAATATGAATTATTAATATTCGTAAAAAAAAATGAAATATGTATAAGAAAGTACATGTGCGTTGAATAATATACTCATCTAAAATTTAATATTTAAATAAATAAAACAGGGAAATATAAAAAGCAACATTGATCTAATTGGCCTTAAATTTTTTTATTTTTCGATTATCCTTCACTGTTAAAATTTCTTCATTGCGCTTTTTTGAATAATTGTTGAAGCATATATTCCCGAATGTAATGAATATTTTTTTAAAAATATGAAAATACAGGTGTGTTACACTTTACACAAGGTGAATGAAACGAATGCTAGACATTCCACAACTCGTGTAATTCCAAATACGCTTCTGTTGTGCTTGTAAACAGGATAATTGGCAATTTAAGAAATCTTGATTCTAATGTTTTCAATATTAATAAATTAAAAATGAAATATTGCGTTGAAATGACTTTCATAGCAATATTCGTGAGCATTTTTAAATCTCTTCTATCCAGAAGTCTCAAATGTTTTGTCCTGCATTTCTGAATTGAAATTGATCTCTTTATTTGAAAGAAATATACATTTGCAATCGGAGCATCCGAATTTTATATTATGCACGCATAACCCGTAATGTACATTAAAATTTTATACTCTTGTATTGAGATATCCTCTAATTTATTTTAAATATTTAATACTTCGTTGAAATCTTTAATATCTACTTTAACATTAAATATCTCTCCTGAATAATTTGAAATTAAATTTTTCGGTAAAATAGTACCATATTTATCAGAGTGCATAGATAGTACGCTTTTAACGCGCAATTATTTTTCAGCTTGCAAAATTTTTCCTATATTACAAATTTCAATATACTTTTCTTAAGATTGAATAGCCATAACGCGATGAACAGAATTAATAAAGCAGATTTCTTCAAAAACATTAACCATATTAGGAATATTTAGCAATTCACTGAAATATGTTAATCAATATGTTATCTCATTCAAATAGGATGGACAGCCGGAAAAATGTAAGGATATGTATTTTATTTGATGAACAGTTGGTTACATAACAATAACGAAACATTACTATAAGATGTGTGGAGCTTTAGGTTATGTTATTAATAAAACTTTTAATATTTTTAAGATAAGGATTTGATAGATTAAAAAATATATATAACAATTTAAACACTAATTTCTCACATAGAATAAAATATCTTAATTTACAAATAATTAGTGATGTTGGCATAAATGCATCAGTTTATTATACTCAATTATCTTTAAAAAACTAAAATAAATTCAATAATGACTCAAGAATAAAGTTATACAATAATATAAATATCCTACCTTTCTTTATATCCAACGGTATTACTTATGTTATGTTCACTACATTTCATATATAAAAACACGTGGTAAGATAAAGCATTATATCACAAGCTTTAATGGAAGATTGGTGAAGTGATGATGAAACCCGGGGAGAATCGTCCCTCCTTCGGTCATGTGACTGGTTTTTTTTTGGTGGTGGTGGTGGGGGGGTTGTCTATTGTGTAGCCTGAAAATCAAGATAACCTTGCCCTAGGATCGGCCCTGCTTATCGGTTATAGTGATCATGCAGCCAATCACAGCAAACGAGTACGATGTATTCAAATAATGGTTATGCACTCAAATAATTATTGTTATCATACGCTTTTGCTAACCAACAACAAAGTCAATAATTACAAATTCAAATAACTAATACAAAAAAAAAAAACTTGTAAGACTGATATAAAAACATGGTATATAACATTATCTTTCTGAATAATACTTTCAAAAGTTCTTTTTCTAAAAAATCACAGAGTGTAATTAGAGTGACCTAATTTCTTAATTGGCCTCAAATATCTACTGAGAGTTTCATATAAGATGGGCAAAAATCTAAGAGTTAATAATACATATTCAAATAAACATCAAAGAATACATGATCGGCTCAGAATCAAAGTAATATTACTTATACACTAATGCGATTTCGTATTACTCTAAATTATGAACTTTCCCTCTTGATGTAATAGTAATAAAATATTTTAAAATTCTATTGCTAATTTTTGACTCTCATATTTATTTTAAAATACTTATTAATTTTTTAAAGAAAACTATGGGTTAAGGAACACATAAATTTTAATGTAGTCCATTTCATAATAAATATACGTATGCAAAATCTATTTTAATTTTTTACATCGATATTTAAAATATGCAAATTGTGATTTTTACTTTAATTTTAACTTAAGTTAGTTTAACTAGCAAAATAAAAATTAGGCAAAGTAGAAATCTTCTAATTTTCATTGAAAAGAATTCTGACATCTTATAGCTTTCCAACATATAATTTGCTTAGGAAAAAAAATTATGGAATTTATTTTACACAAATATTTGTAAATGATAAAAATTCTTTTTTAAATATTTGTAAGTTCATACAGTAGAATAGAGACATAATCAGGTGAAAATTTTAAGAAAATGAAGAAATATCAAAGATGCAATAGCATATTGATAATATATAAAAATAAATATCAAATATACAGAAATTTTTTTAAAAAACAAATTGCGCTAGTTGTGACGGATTCACGAGTCTTTTCATTAACATGTCCTTTGGGTTCTTTTGGGGCCAGGATTAAGGGCAACTCTTTTCCAATTAAAACCCAAGAAGTGAAACGTGAATATAAGATGCAAATTAGATAGCTTTTAAGTATCAGAAGTTTGAGTAAGTGAAATGGTAATTTGGGGAATGTTATGATAGAGAGTGATACGATTGTGAAGAGTGACAGCCAACAGAGGTTATCCCGAAGATAGAGCCATTGGGTCATTAGCGACTGAGATGAAATCAGGCAATGAGAATTCGGTTAAAATTTTTTCTTTGTGTGTGTTCTTCAACTCTAAACTCTTTAGGGAATGTGGAAAAATTTCTTATTTTATTTCGCGAAGAAATGGTCAAATTCGGTGTATCCTAATATAGAATTTAATGTTTTTACAGCACGAGTTGTACCACATTTCAACGAATTGGAAATTATAGGAATATCGCCTAATTTAATATTTTTACAGGACATCTTAATATACAAAATTAGTCACTTTGAAAATTTATAGACGGTGCAAGGTTATCATCAAAATTTCCCTATCACACTCTGAGTTAAAACTACTAAATACAGTAATTTGAAAGCCAAAATAAACAAACAAAAAATACGTTTAATTAAATTTTGCCTACCTGGGGTTAGGGAGTAGTCCGTACAATAAATCCAGCGAACCAGTTGAGGCACTATATGAATCCAAGAAAACGAAAGTCCAACAGCAACAAGCAGTAACGCACACAGGAATTTTTCAAGGGGGGAGGGGGGGGTCCGGGGGCGAAAGTTCACCATTCTTGTATCATGCTTCT
>BMAV01007038.1:193135-264738 GCA_019973955.1 Trichonephila inaurata madagascariensis
TGAATTTTTTTTTACAGCATAAATTAAAAAAATAAATATAAAAATTATAAGTTCCTATATCTGAAATATTTTTTAAAAATCTTTCGCAGTCGAATACCTTAATTTAAAATGTCATCGAAAAAAAAACGAAAGCTTTTTGTAATAAATTACAGTTTTAAAAAACTAATAAACACATTTTTATAGTTAATCGAACTAAGTTGTAACTTAATCTTTTAGTCACCAAATCTGGAATTAGACGCCAAATTTGGAAATGGTATCTGGATTTACTCGCCAGATGCTAGAAATCGTTAGGCCTGATGATCATGATCAGGACAATGGAACAAAATTATATAATTATCCGGTCCTGAACCAGTGGACTATTGGACGACTCCCGCATTTTGGTGTTCGCTGAGTTTTTCAATCTTGGCTCATTTTGAAAAATCTTAAGCCTTCAGGTATAAAGTTTTTCCACCTTTTTTATTTGTAATAAAAATGATAAGTAAGCTCAAATATACTATAAGTAAATTTGGTGTAAATTTTTGAACTTATCTTTAAGCATAAAATGAAAGGAAACCAAAACTATTTAAACATTTCTGTTTAATATCTGGCATCACTATTTTATTTACAAAATCATTAATAGCTGTCAACTTAAATAGTAGAATACAGTTTGCGCACTTTTAAACATTTTATTTTTATCAAAATTTGACATGTTACCCTTGCTTTATTTTAAATCAGAAAGCAAACAAATTTTTTTGGGCGTATTGTTTCAGTTTGTCCCAACAGGTCATTATTTGTATTCAGTGATTCACTTCTTATTTTATAAAATATAAATATTTATTTGAAAACATGCATAAGAGCTTATTTTATTATATTTAACGGTTCCGTGTAAACTTTTTTTTGAAAATTAAAATAATATATATATATATAAAAAGCAGAATTTAACATTTTTAATATTTTGTATTGTAGGAACAACTTGAAATGCATTTATTTTTTATAAGGCAATAAAAGTAGCGTACATTTAACTAAGATGCCAAAACGAAGACATGACGAAGATCCAGAAGACTTATCAGTTCCTCTGCCTATACAAAATTTTCTTTGGCGACAAACTAGGTAATTTTTTGTAATTTGTGTAGAAACAAATATGTTTAGTAGATCTGATTCAGAACCATATTTTTTTTCTATTGTAGATTTTGTGAGATCGCCCATTTTAAAATTGTTTCTCAGATCCAAGATCTACAACTTGAAACCAAAATGATTGAAATGTATTTCAGATATTTTATAAAGGAAAGAAGAGTTTTCTTTTTCAATAAATGCAGATTTGTTTGTTTGAAGTGTGATTATGTGATCCATGGTTATCTATCAAATTTGAGATTGTCATTTTCTTTTTCATAGAGCTGAAAATCAGTATTTTAAAGTAGTATTTCAAAATTGAATGAATCCCTTCACACAGTAAAAATTATGATACTTAACACAGATTCTTAAAAATATTTAAATACAAAGTATTCTCTGTTTTTATTATTTTTATAAGCGATTTATTCTACTAGAACTTTTTTGTACGTGTGCACATATTTCAAGTTGATTTCTAATTATTAAGGAATCAGAATACTTTAACAATTTTTGTTTTATGCAAATGTACTCTATGTATATCATGCTTGGTCTGGAGTAGAGTAATTTTTTCTTTACTTAATTAGAGCATTTTTTTTCCCCAAAAAGTATACCAAAAGTTTTTTATTTTAGTAGTTTGAGAAATAAAAATATTCAGCTGCTTGACCAAATTTGATAAACAATGAATGTTTCCATTTCAAATTAGTATAATTTTTAAACATCCCTGTTTTTCTTTAAATGTATGATTTTTTTAATATTTTATTTATTTAGTTTTAGGTACTGAAATTTTTCAAGGGAAGTTCATTTTTTGCTTTCTTTTTGAAATCAAATACTACGACATTTTTATCATTATGGAAGTTTATAATATTTTATAGTGTTTTTTTTCTCATTAGTTGAATGTGAAAAAGATCTTTTTATATATTTAATGCTGCTTAGTTTCAAAACACATGAATTTTTTTTTGTTTTGTTTTTTTGTTCTTGTGTATTATTTTAGTGAGAAAAATTAGAAACACTTTCAGAGTTTATTAATAAGGTGCATGAAAAGGAATAATAATTGATTTCTTTTTGTTACTTATGTATTAACCTCATCAATTGGCAACCTTTTGAAATTTTAACAAATTTTAGCCTTTATTCGTTAGATGGTATCAAATAGGTTGCTATAACTCATTAAATTTTTCAAGATTAATCTCTGACTTGCAAGTCTTCGGTGATAAATTGTTGATCTAAGGTTGGTAGAAAACAAGGATTTGAATGCCTGTTATGTCATGGTAAAAACTAGTTAACTCAATTTTGTGTTAGAATTTCTTGATTTCTTTTTTAAATATAAATTACAAAGTTTGTTTTTCTGTAAAGGGGAGTAAAATATTGTAATACAATGTGAGAATATTTTTAATGCTTTAAATTTAACTAGGAATTTAGTTAAGATTTATTAATAAAAATATATCTTCACATGTATCAATAGTAAAACTGAGGGTACTTATGTATTTTCAGAACCGTATTGGCAACATTACATGAAATGAAGCACATGGTTGCCAATTCAGCGCATACAACACATGTGAAATTGAAGTTACCAACTTGGCAAATTATCTTGAACGTTGACATTGTTGTGATAGTATGCTAGAAGCAAAATGTTAATAAAATAAAACTGGGGAGTGTTTAATTGTGTTTTAGCATGTATTTATACAATAAAAATAGCTGGTGAAATTGTCAAATCAGCCATTGGTCTGACAAATTTTGAAAAATCGCCAATTTGGCACTTTTTTACGAGTTGTGTTTTGGAGTTGCAACTCTACAATTTGGCAATTTTGACCCTTTACCGATTTGGTGAGAAAAAACTTGGTGGAATAAGTAGTTGATACGACAATCCAACCAAATAACTTCTCTGTGCACAATAAAAGTTAATATATAATATATAAATAATATCAAATATTTGTAAAATCATCCATATTCATGCCACTAATCAATTACAAAAGTACATAGTGAGATTCTGATCCCAGTAAGGGAAAATAAGGTATCAGACCCACTAGTATTTTTTAAAAATTGAGAATTTGAATTTTCCTCTTTCATTCATATTAAAACATGTATTTTTGTATGTTATAGAATATTTTAACACCTTAATCTTTGTATACTTGAATTTTTAAAAATATTTTGATGTGAATTTTAATTTTATACTTTAAAAAGTTTTTCTTCCTTTTTGAAAGTTTATTATAGAGGTGTAAAAATATAAATTATGAGAAACTTTTATAAATTACGATGAATGATATTATAATTTGTAATTTTGCATATAAAAGTCAAATTTAGTATAAATTTCAATTATGGGAAAGTTTTTTTATTCTTCGATCATATTTCTAATTTTATGACATTTTACCAATATTCCCTTTCTAAGAATAAACCTTTAACCATTTTTAGTTCAATTTGAATAATATTTCACTCTTGAATATAATTCTTCTGCAATTTTGTTCTAATATTTAATTCAGTATTTTATTCTCATTATTTATTCGTATAACTCATTCTTTTTTCCTAAAGTGTATTGATTTCTTAAATTTTTGTTTCTTAATTTATCTCTTATTTAACATATTTACTTCTTTTCTGGTTATTAATTTTAGTGTTGATTGTTAGTTTCTATTTAAATAAAAAAATTATTCAACTTCAGAATAGATGGAGAAGAAAGCTATTAATATGTTATAGAAGCAGTTTCTAAAACATATTTTGCATTTATTTCAATTTATGAACCCTTTTCAACCTTTAACAGTTTTTCAGCTGTAAGAAGGGGAATGTATATTTTGTAGATTTTATAATATTTTGAATATTTTTGATAATTGTTTACAAGAAAAAGAAGAAACTTTAATGTAACTATTTATCAGTCACTAATCATTATGCTTGTTCCTATTGTGTTTTTTATTTTCAAACTAATCAGATTATAAATGAATTTATACTTTTTTTCTATGCTGAAGAACTTTTTCCCATGTCCTTATGCTAAATATTTTATACCAAATAGGAAGTAAATTATGAATTGCTTTATTTATTGTCACACCTGTTATATAAATGAAGTACTCCTATCAACTTGACATTCAAATTTATTACTTTGAAAGATAATCCTTAAGTACTCATTTTGACCTCTTCTTGTGCCTAATTTTTACTATTAGTTTTGGTCAGTTACTTGGATGATTTTGATTTTCTGCAGTCATTCATGTGAAATTTGAGTTTTTATATCATTGCTATCACTTCAAAACCTGTTTCATTGAAATTTGTAAAAAGTTATTTATTTCATACATATATGTTTGCACACATGTATTTTTAATTTTAACTACTTTTTTATTTTTAAGAAAATTAAGTTTTAAGTAGAATTTTATTTTTCAAATAGGAGTTCGAATGCTATAAATTTAGAAATAGCTTAAGTATCTTATGTATGCCACATGCAGCAATGGTAGAAGAAAAGTTACTGTTTTTTTAAACCAGTTGTCAAAACTTTTTATCATTATATTTCTAGAATACCTGTTTATCAAAAGAAAAAAAAAAAACTCCTTAACATGCAAATTTTATAAGTTTACACTTTTGAAATAAAGTGTTATATTCTTGAACTAATTTTAGTACATTTTCTTTTGTTAGCAATTATCACTATCTTGCTTTTAGATATTTGAATCATGTTGAAGATAAGCAGAAGGGGAAAAATGATCAAAACACAGAAACTGAACACTATTGTACATGACTGTTATTTGTCAAAATACAACTGGAAATCACTTGCATGGTTGCAAGGAGGCAATGACATTAGGTTACCAGAACTGGTTACATTTATTAAATTTAGCAACTTTCACCAAGAGGATTGTTATAATATACAGATTGTGAGAAATTTATTTTGGAATTTTTATATTTTAAATATATTAAACTTGGCTCTTTCATAATGTCAAATTTGTTTGATTTTAAATTGCTCAAAATGCACTTATCCAATCATTACCTACATTCCACGATTCTGTAACAAAATAATAAATTCTTTATATGTGTGCTGAGATTTTTTGTAAGTGGAAAAACTTATTTTCTCAAATTTGGAACACTTGAAAAGTTTTCTTTTTAGTGGGTGCTAATAAAAGTTTTGTATTTTTCACATATTAGGAAAAAAAACTGTTAAATCAATTTTTGTATGATTAAAAAAAGAATAAAAATGGAAAAATTCAATCCACAAATATTTTTAAAATATTCATTGCAAAATTAAAGTAATTGAAAGTAATGTCTGGTATTATGTACAAGTTTAATTAAGTATTTCATATAAATTACATAATACAAAATAACTTAGAAAATTTTTATGAAGGGCTTTAGTGTAATTATAAAAGTTCAAGTATTTAATGAAGCACAAATTATTGATATGCAGTGATTATCCAGTATTTGCAAATATATGAAAGGGACATAAAGGAAAATAATGAGCAATATAAACAATTTACTTTTGTAGGATTTTAGAATAATGAATTTGTTACAAATTCCTTATTGTAATAAAAAATATTCATGCTGATACAATAGTAGTAAAGGCTATGTAACCATCTTATTAAAGCAAGGTGAACAAAATATAATTTTTGATTCAAAATTTGAATTATTAGTAATTAGAACAATGTAATCTTGATTATGAAGATTATCTAAATTATATTATGATGTCTTTTTCTAAAAAATCATGCCAAAAGAGAGGAATCAAATATTTTATGAGTTTCAAGTCTGAATAAAATTATCATAAATTAAACAATTTTAATTAAAATGATATAATATGCATTGTATTAGAGAAATATCTGAGTACAATGCAATTGAGTTTACATCAATTTTGCAACTTTGACTAATGGGTAAAAATGGAAGTAATAAGAGAAAAATATTTGGAAGAATCCTTGCAGGGAAGACAAGCATATGCTCTGAGAGAACAACTGTTGAGTTCCATTTGTTGGTTCTAGTCCACAGGAAGGATAAAAAAGGGGGCTAAAGAGAAAGAATAATCATCAGTACAATATTGAAATGTTTGTTGGAGTTATGTTATTAAAGTTAAGAAATTGTCTATTTGGTTGAAGAGAATGCATTTTTGTTATTTCCATTATTGTTAGAGAAAATTATTTGAGTTATATATACATAATTAATAACTGGATTTGAAGGATCTGCAAAACTATTGAAAAAAATATTTTGAGACTTTCTGATGCTAAGGTCTGTTGCTTCAGTTTTAAAATCTGAGTGATTTATGAAATTTCTAATTTACCATGGAACATTAGTTATATGTAGAATTTTATTTTGCAGAAATTGTTAGTTGCCCTTTTGTTTGTTTTTGCCACTATTGTCCTGATAAATATTGCATAATTTAAAACTGATCAGATAACTTGTTTATGGAGTAGATCTTTGTTTTATTAAGAAAGGGCTAATTTCTTCCAATAAAAGGGATGCATAAATGAACTTTCAAAATTTAAGTGTTGAATTTCTTTTTATTAAGTTTATTATTGAGGATAAGTTTCAAAAGTATTTTTATTTCTTCTAACTGTTTGATTTCATCTTCAAAAGAAAATAAAGGTATTTTTTGGTTTTCTGGATGCAGGCAATAAATTTCCAAATGCTATCACAGAGAGAAGAATCCTATACAAAATATCAAAAACCTTTTTCTATCATTTTCTGTTTGAGTTTTAGTAGTAATTCAGCAAAACCAATTGGAACTAAGAATAAGTAGTTTTTATAAGTGTGATTTCCAAAAGAACACTTCTGGCTAAATTATAACCACTAAACTGAAAATTATCAAATTAAGTTATTTATATTTTTTGTAATTACTTTCATTTTTAAATAAGATTACATTGTTTTTTTCCCCCCACTTTAAATGATATTCTCTACTTTAAGAACCATGTTTTTTACTGGTTGAAACATATATATATATATTTTAATTTAAGGCTATATAATTCTTATGAATGGATTTCATTTATCTTTAACTTAATATATACTTAGAATTATACGTTGTGCATAAATAAGTAGAGTTATGTAAATGTTCTTTAAATCAAAAAAAGTAACCTTATTTTTCTAGTAAAGTGTGTATCACATTTATTTATAAAGGAAATTATGATGTGAGTGTGCAATGTTATTGTGGTTTTACAATTAAACAGAATAATAGTGTAATCAAATTTATTTTATATAAAAGTAATACATACCATGGATAAGAATAAAGGAGCTACAATATTTTTATGCACATCATTTTGATTTTTTATACAGTTAAAAAATAAATCTATATAAAAAAAGCTGCTGAAATTCACAGAATAGCTCTCAATGAGAAATTATTTGAAAATCTCAAAATATTTTAAATTTTTCAATGTTTTTTTTTAAAAAAAACTTTGATTCCTAAATCATGATTTTAATTGAAAAAATCTTTGTTTATCATCAATGAATATATCAATATTGCTTCATCATGTTGCTGCTAGGTATCAAAATCTTTGTAGAACCACATTTTATGTGAACATTAAATGAGGAATTGAAAACTGAGCTAAAAACATAATAAGAAACCAGTAGGGTACTGTTCTGTTATTTTCTGTTTTAAGTGTAAGAGTAATTCTAAATATCATACTGTAAAACTTTTTTGAGGGCAAAAAGTCGATTTAAGATTTTTCTTTTTACAATAAACTATAATTTCTTAAATAACTTTTGATCTTTTAAAATTTAATGGAAATAATCCATAAGTAAATTATCTACATAGATTTATTTCACTGCATAGTTACATTTAAATGTTAATATGATTTATTTTTTATTTTTGTGTTACATTTGCAATTTTTATAGCTATTACATCGAAAGGAAATAATATTTTAAAAGTGAAAGCTTTTAAAATGAATAAACATTTTGATAGATTTTTACAGCTGATTCAAAAATTTTTAGGTTTTCTGAAATAATTCTTGAAACTAACTTTTTTATGTATTTTTCTTCGAAAAAGTATTTTGGTATTTTATGAAAATTCTTCAGTGTATACAGTATAATTTTTTTTAAGTTAAGCAATATTTTAGTAATTTATAAAACATTAAATATTTAAAATAAATCCTTTTTAAAGCAATTCATTATAAATATGTTCAATGTTATAATTTGCTTGTCATGCAAATGTTATTTAAAAATCTTTTATTTAATTTTTAGAATTCTGAGTAAAATCTAGCTTTAAATTTTTGTTATTTATTCTAATTTTTTTTTTTTGTTTTATTGTAACTGTTGTACACTTTTTTCCAACAGTCCCTTCATTCGTCCAAAATTTGGAAAATTACATGAAGCATCATGTATGGTAAGTAGTACAATATGAATATAATTTATAAATTAATTTTTTATTTTATGATTTTGAAGATACACTCAAATAATTCATTTATTTATTATTTCTTTCAATTACTCTGTTAATATTTTTCTTTTGATTAATAGGATAATTGTAGGACAATTTGTAGAATTATAGCTTAACAGTTTGAAATAAAATTCTTTTGAAATTAAAAGAGACCTTTGATGGTATTTAAGTCTTTGTACGTATTGAAATTTAGAATGTAAATTGCTTGCTGAATTGTTATTTTTATTATCTGATGTCCAAAATTACAAGATTTATTTCTGGTAATCTAAGATGTAGTTTTTGCCTAAGTGTTAATTTGTATTTATTATATTCATAATAAAACTATTTTTCAATTAAGAATACTTTTATGGTTTATCAATTCTTAGTGTAATATCATTTTTATATAAAATAAACAAATAGAATTTTGAATTCTTTTAATTTGATACTCTTATATTATTACAGATTAATGTAGAAAATATATATATTTTTTTTTGCAAATACTTTGTGAGATGTCTTGCAAATATAGTGTTATTTACATTCCTTAATTTTAACTTTGGTTTGATTTTAAAATATCTCAGTTTTAAAATGTTATGAAAACTTTATATAATAGTAAGTATTAAGACTAACATTGTCAATATACAAGATATCAAAAACTAACTTTTTTAAACCCATGCAATCTAAAATATTTCAATTAAGTAATTACTAAAAAGTTATGAGCAAGCTATTGAAACATTTTAAAAGCTATAAAATATCTTTTGTTTTTAATTAATAATGTCAAATTTTGTAGTGAATAAAATAGGGATAGAATGTCATTTCAATTTTTTTTTCTACTCTTTTTTTTTGTTTTTGTTTCATTCTAATCCAACAAATATATTTAATTTTGTGGAAAATAATTTTGTTTTTATTATTTCTTATGTTAATTATTTTTAAGCATTGAAAAGCTCAATTATAAAATTAATAACTGAATATTTATATTGTCTTTTATTTTATGGGGGGAATAATAATTACTTTTATAAAAGTTCGCAATTACTGTTTACATTTGTAACTTACAAATTACGGAATTCAAACTTGTAAAAAATTTCATATATTCATATTTATATTTAGCATTTCTGTGTAAAATTTAGTTTTATTTTAAGTCAGTTACTATTATTATAAGCAACATTAATTTTAAAAAAGTTAACTACCTGCATGTATGGCTTTTTTTTAATGGAATTAGCAATTTGTGCAGTAAAAAGTATAAAAGCAACTCATTTTGAAATAGTAATTATCAAAAGATGCTCTCTCTCTCTTTTGTGTAGTTTAGATTGTACATATTTTTTTTTAGAAGGGGGGCATTTTGAAGTCATCTATATATTATATAAATATTTAAATCATCAAATATTTAACATTGGTGTAGTATTTTTAAAGCTCTTCTTTAATTTAAATATGTAGGAAGAGTGAGTTAAATATGTATATTTTCCTTTTTTTAGAGAAAAAATATAATAGTTAAGGCAATTCAAATTCTTTAAAAAAATATTAAGTTAAGTCTACTTATAATGAAACTATTTCCTTCAAATTAAATAAAGGATGTGTGTTTTTTTTAAATGTTAACATTATAACATTAAAATTTATGTTTATTTGCTATTTTAAGTATGATAAACTATTTACATTTCTGAAATAGATTTATATATATATTCCTCATCTTGTTGATTGAACATATTTGACTAAAAAGAAAAAACTTTTTTCCCTCTTATCTTTAAAAAACCTGCAATTTATTAAATTATTTTTCAGTGATGAACTGGAAGATTCTCTTATGAACTGAAATTATTTTTCATTGTGTTAAAGAAAAACTTTTCTTATTTTTACAATGTTCAAATAGTATTACAAATGTATCTCACTAATTTATGATTTTTATAATAGTAATGAATTCTTATTTTTTTTACAGGAACAGAGAGAAGCTTGCAAAGTAAGTTGGCACACTGTTAATTTTTAAATTAAGTTCTTCACTCTCAACTCAGCATATAATTTTCAATATTTCTTAAATTTTTGTTTCTTTAAAAAATATTTGTATCATGTTTCTTATTACAGTCTTTTGAGAAAGTCCTCGTCCAAAATATTCAGTTTGGCCTCTCACCTAGCCTTACTCAAGCAATCAAAAGCATCAGCAGGTAATTCATTTTTTAAATAAATTTTTCACAGAGCAATTTTTTTTAAAGTATATACTTTTTCAATCTTTAAATATATCTGTAATTTTTTTAAAAGCTCCAAATATGTGTGAAAGTAATATAAGATGTTGAGGTAGTAAAAAATTTTTACACAATTGTTTTTATTAATTTTAAAATTACTTTTTCAGTATTTTACTGGATATTAAAAGCAATTTTTTCCATTTGTACTATTTAGTGCTCAAGAAATTTTTAAGTAGAAAAATATTTGCATTAGTTGAGGCTTCTTTGAATCTGTCTCACCCGTGTTATTTTTTATTTACTTGTAAATACTTTTAAAGGATTGAAATCATTTTATTTAATGTAAGATTTCTAGGAGGATTTTAAAACATTTTTTACAGGTGGCGGTTAATACAAGCTGCATTTCCACATGTAATGCATTGTTGTGCTGCCCTGCTATATCGAAGAAAAGACACATGCTTAGATAAACTAGGCACGCCTGAAACTAAATTACTGTATACACTACAATGGATAATTTTAGATGCAACTGAGGAATGTGCAGATGCTGAAGCAGAACAAGGAATTTTCCACCCTTCTAGTCATTACTTGTTTCCTATATCGTCTATCCAGGTAAATATATAATATGAAAACTTCCTTTTAATGTACTTTTATTTTATACCTCGGTCTTCAAATTCTCATATGCATGATTTTATTCAAGATCAAATAAGTATTTTTTTTTAAATCGTAGCATTTATTTAGATTAAATGTAAACTAATTCTTCAGTTGAAAATACTCTGAAACATTTTTAATAAATTATATGAAATTACCATTGTTAATTGAAAATTAGTTTTCCCTATTAGGGATTGAAAATAGTAATATAATTATTATTTAATATCCTTATTATAGTAACAAAAGTTTGTATATATGTATGGAGTTTTTTTTTTTTTTAAATTTCTATTGTATTTTAAACTCTTTTTTTTTCTATATTTAGATATTGTGTTTATTTTGAAGGTTTAGTTAAAAACTTCAATACATTAATTAATTCTATATCATTTACAGGTTTTTGTGTACTTATTTGCTCCATTGGGAGACTTTTTGAAGCACTCTGATTTTATGACAAGTTTCCGCTTGGAAAATGGCTTAAAATTCTGGGAATCATTGTGGGAATATAAACATCCAAATGTACCTTGTTTTACTACTCATGTTGTGCCAAAACGTACTTTTCTTAGAGGGAGAAGAGACAGACTAAGTGTTGCTAAATTTGGTGATGTATTTATAGGTGGAGGTATGTTGATTTCCATATTAGTGCTATCTTATTTTATATATTTGAGTTGAAATAAAATATAAGTTTTGAATTTATTAGAACTTAACATTGTATATTCTTAATGTTTCAAATTGGCTGAAAATTAAATTAAAAACTGTACACAGACTTTACTCTTTAATTTAAGAAAATTTTTCTGAATTCAGTTTAATTGAAAGAGAACTGATAAATGAATAACAATACATACAGTAATATTTAATATCTTAATTAATTTTTATATACATTACATCACATTGAAAATGCATTATCAAGGAGGAGTGGCCAGAAAATTATGCAAATTCAGTTAGGCATACCTTGCCTAGTAATGTCTCTCTGGTACACGTTGAGTAAGACATACAGAGAGGAATTTTTGGAATGGGCAAAATTTGTACTGTTATTTATGCCATTGTAGAATTTTTTTCTTGTCTGAGAAGACAGAATAACAGAAATTGCCACAAGAGAGGCAGTCTCAGCAAACAGAATTACATCAGGGCAAATAGATTCGATTGATTGTGGTAAATTGGAAACCATTCCCAATTGGTTTGAAATAGACTCCTTTAAATTTGTAAAGAACTTTACCTATCAAGGATCAGAAATAAATTGCTGAAATGACTTGAATCCTGAAATCAGAAAAAGAATTATTGCAGCTAATCTCTGTTTCTTTGGTTTAAGATCATTACTGAAGTCTCAGTTGATAAAAAGAAAAACAAAGATCCTGTTTTATAAAGTACTGATTAAATCAGTTTTGACTTATGCCTTAGAGGCATGGACCTTTACAAAAAAAAAAAGATCTTGGCGACCTTTGAAAGGAAGGTCCTGCGAACCGTATTTGATGCTGTTCTTGATAACATTTGGAAAAAAACATGATATTTTTAAGTCCATAAATCTAAGTAGAATGTGATGGGACGGGCATATAGTAAGAATGAGCCCAGAACGAACAGCATTGAAAATTTTTAATACAACTCCCTCTAATAAAAGACCAAAGGGAAGGCCCAAAAGAAGATGGAAAGACTGTATAGATGAGGACTTTGCCATTCTAAAAGTGGAGATCAATTGCTGGGAGAAGGGCAGAATGAGAAAAATTTTGTGAGGAAGGCTCAGGCCTACAAAGGGCTCTCATGCCAATGTTGATGATGATTGATTGGACCAAGAAGGACAAGTTGGTCTGTATGTCAAATCTCAGCTGATACCCATCTTGCCAACATTCTATCCTTATTTCTTAAAAGTCGACAACATCTGCGACATCATTGGATGCTGCTTTCATGCATTGCCACTGCACCATTCAAGAGACGAACTGTGGCAAATGGTTGGCTTAGATTGGAGAGCCATCCACACTTATTAACTCTGTACCTAGACGTGTTGCTCCATGTATTGTTGTCTGGAGGGGCCCTACAATCTATTGAGTGGCATTGCTCTTGTTCTGTATTATGAGTATCATTTCAAAATATTTATTGTTCATTGCTGTCTTCTGTTTGCCAAGTTTCTTAACTTTTTGACCATTTCTTCTTAGTGTTTATATATATATATATACATAATATATGTTTAATTATTAGATATTTTTTGCTTATTTTACTTTATATAAAAATATTTTTAAGATTCCATAATCTTTTTCATTGATTATACTATAGTTTATTCCATTAAAATTTTCTCCCTCTATATATTTTATTGTTGACAAACTTTATTTCTTATAAAATTCTTAAGCTGCAGATCTTAAGCATTTGTCGACAGTATACTTAAGGCATAATTATTGACATTATGGTTTTTAAAATTTCAGTTCCTATATCAAAACAACTGAGTAAGGATCAATCTTTGGATAGTAGTGAAACTGGACCCACAATCAATAGTCCAATATCTACTGAATCTGAAAATGTGAGAATATTATTAATCATTCACAATTTTAAATTTTTTTTAATTTATTACTTTTATTATACTTATTGTTCCCAATGGGATTAAAACACATGGTAGTTAAAATATGTTATTCTCATAAAATGTGATTTTTGCTCAAATTTTTATCATTTTATTTTGTTGAATTTTAATTTTCTTTTGAACAGAAAGAAGAAAGTGAAAGCAACAAATCATTACCTAAAGAAGACTCTAAAAAAACCCCTCTTTTTTGTGAAATTTGCAATTCTCATGCCATCAAATCAAAGGTAAATAAAGGATTATTATTTTTTTTCATTCATGTTTTTATTTGTTAAATTTAAGTTTCACTTTATTGGATTAATTTGAATTCTAGGATGATGATAATGTACTCAAATGCAGTTGTGGAAATATCACAGTGCAAGAATCATCTGAAGCTGTTGAAAAGTCTGAAACTGACATAGCTGCTGGGAAAGCAGGAAAAACTGATGTTGCTATGGCTACATATTTAGATGTAGCAGTTTTACGTTGTTTATTTATTTCACAATGGCTAGAAGAAGGGATTTTTTGGGCTTTGAAGTACTTACACCAAAGGTATTTAGAAATTTTATGGATTACTTCAAATTTTAAATGCTATTTTATTCTGCTTAATTTTTTTCACTCTTTTCTTGTTAGAATAAAAAAAAGTATATTTTATGGGTAGTTTTTTTAAAATAAGTTAAATAAAATTAATTCAGCACACTTGAATGTCTTAATAAACATTCCCCTTTTTATTCAGTTAATTTTCTTTATCATTTTAAATAATTATGCAGTATATTTTATTTTTTCCACTGCTGTTTTTTTAAATAGATTTTTTGCATTATTTTTAATTTTTAAATTGTGTTGTTTAAATATTTTCTGAAAACTGTTTAATAGATATTTATAGTTATTGTATTTCATGATAAATTCGAACTTGTTTTATTTTGAAAAATAAAAGTTATACATTACAGTATTGTTCAATATTAATACTGAATAATTTTTTTTTCATGTTCTGAATATAAATCTTTATATTCTTTTTTGTTATAAAAAATTTTTAAGATGTTTTTTTGGGAAAATGGAACTGAGTAATTTTAATTATTTAACCTTTTAGATTAATTTAGTAATTACAAACCATAAAAATATTATTCAAAATGAAGTGTTTTTTTGCTATAATTTCTTATAGTTATTCCCTATATTTTTAATTGAAGTTCTTTACTTTTGTGATAAAGATTTAGGATAATTATTTTGCAAATTTTATTTTATAAGTACATTTTGCAAGTTGTTCATAAAAATGACTATATATGATTTTTATAATTTTTACTTTATTAGTTACTTTTAGCATGGTTAATTGAGCTTAAAAAGCTTCTCTGCTTTAGAAATATTGTAAAATGACTTAATATAATTTTCGGCATAATATTTTTGTTGTAATTCTGCTAATTGTATGAAATGGAGAAAGAATTTCTAAAATAAATGCTTCCAGAAACTATCCATCCATCAATGACAATAATTGAATTTCCAGAAGATATTTTATGTTTTCTTTTATGTTATATTTATTTATTTTTTCAAAATTCTGATTTTACAAACTTAAAAGATTATTTCAAAAATCAGTGAGTTTGAAGTAAACTTCATGCTTTATTGCATTAATAAAACAATTTTACTATAAAACTTTGAAGAAATTTCTTTAGTAGTTAATCTGTAAATTTTTTTTTATTGGCAATTTGTTTTATCAACAAAATAAAAGTGGAATTTTCATCATATTGATAAAAAAATGTATAAAAAATTTGTAATAGTATAATTTTTGATTTATTAGTTTTGGATAATTTTATCATAATTTTTATGTTCAACAAAATAACATCTTAATTTTTTTCCCTCATCCACTATTTTGAATTTCAGATTAAAAGATATAAAAGAAGTGTCATCTGATATCTCTTATGTTCGCAAACGAAGTTATTCGCTACCCATTCCTGAAATAGAAATATCTCTTTATCAGTCCCCTGAACAAGTTAAAAAGGAATACTCATCTGGCATGGAAAACATATTTACAGTTGACACATCCTATCAACCACCTAGTCACCACACAAGCATGCATGAACTACATCAATCATCTTTTGATGGACAATCAGAGAAGCGAAAGAAGATGAAAATTGGGGACTGGAAATCGTTTGTTGAAGAGAAATTCAGACTATCTGAGAGAGTTGGGGATAGAGCAGGCAAGGAAAATCAGTGCTCATCTCTTTCTGAAGGACAAGGCATGGCAATAATATCTGAGCCTTACAGTGGATCTGATTTTAAGTCTTGTCTCTCTTCAGAGCATTTGGAGATGCAAAGGCCTAAGTCAGCTCTTGCAATGCTCGATCACAAGCATTCCGAGTCCGAAGATGTTGAAACATCAGAGTTGATTAAAGCAGAGATGGTTCGAGGCCGTAGTATGCCTAGTTTACATCATTATGGGGAACATAAATTGGATTCTATGGCACCTCATGTAACTCAGCAACCTCTTTCGCTTGGAGTGAAGAAAGTACCAGCCTATCATACTTTTAGTGTTCCAAATCCTATTATTACAGTGACTGAACATTCTCCTGTTGCTTCAGTGCAGTTCTTTTTAAACCAGGTATTATTTTTTTACTTTAGAGTTCATGGTGTATTTCTAGAAATGTTAAATTTGATTATGTAAATTTGAAAGATAGATGCATGACAAAACTGTGTCAGGCAGTATCTCAAAAGGTTATCAGCTAGTCATTTTATATACAATATTGTGGTACACCAAGAGAAGTAAAGAGGAGTACTTTTAAATCACAACGTCTGATTTCTAAAGGCATACATGGACAGGTTAATAGAAATATTTCTGTTGAATATTTTCACCATTTGCTCAGACTGTGGGTGTAATGCAGCTGTCCAGGTTTTCTGGATATTTAAAAGATAACAGAGTTCCTTGAATGGAATTCATTTCTTAATATGGATGAAAAATTAGGGAAACTCTGTATCATGATGTCCAGTATTTTATCAGAACATCAACAATTGTTAATACTTCTTGATATGGTATTGGTATAGCTTCTGACAATTCCATGAAATAACAAGAATGCACTGACTGCCTCTCTGTCACTTCTAGAATATCTAGAGTAACCCTCAAGAAAGAAGCACCCACTATATAATGTTGTAGTTTTCCTGTGGTCTTTATCTTAAATCCTTTTCGAACCACCATGTGTGGGACATTTCTTGCACCAGTTATCTGCATTAGATGTACTTAGATTCTAGTTGAATATCTCATATCCTCTTGCCAAAATTTTCCTATTACTGAAATGTTTTCCTCCAGGACAATCATGAAACTTTGAGGATATGAGAAATTTTACATCTTGGAAGGATCCAATTGCCAACAATACATTTTCACACCATTCCTTTCCCACTTTCAGAAAAGGCACCCTTATAGATGTATAAAGTATTCATAATCTTGAGTAAAATTTTGTTTCTGGATTACTTGTTGATATTTCTTGCCATGCTGGACGAGAAGAAATGCAATTGATATCTTGATTCGATATTTTTGTCTCCTAGTTGAGGCCATTGCAGTTCAGTTGGAAACCAAGGGTCCGGTTGTCATAGCTGATGTTTGTGCTTTAACTGAAATTTTGTCATCTCTGGTAAACTTTTCTTCTGCTCAACAATGTTTTCTACAGCAGCAAACATTAAAACAAGGTCTCTAGTGAGAGCAGGATCTCCTCTCTTTCTTAGGCTGTGCTTCTACAGTATCCATTTTAGAAGCTTCTAGGATTATCTTTAAATAATTATTCTAGACTACTCTATATTTGTCTTGGTTCATCTATTTTTGCTTCAAGTTTGCCACTATTACTTGGCTTATTCAAGGATAAAATTTTCTCTGCCTTTCTGATCACAATACTTTTTCACCTGAGAAGCAAACAAGTTTCAAAGTTTTTATAATATATATATATGAACATTCTGTAAAAGTAGGAAAACAATGATGTAAGATTTTTCCTTATGCTTCATTTAAAAAAAAAATTATGTTCCTATATTATTTTTGGCTACTTACATTTTTCATCATCTTAGTTTTTTAAATTTTCATCTTGATTGATGTGGATTCATAAATTATATGTATATATGTGTGTATGTAGTAATTAAAGTAGATATTTATGTTATACTGTTTTTATAAAAGTTATATTTCCTGGTTTGAGAGACTATTTTAATATATATTACAACAATTAAATTTTAATATTATAATTAAGAATATTTTCAGGGAAACAAATATTAATTACTTTTGCTGTGATTTTTCAAATCTATTATTGATATTATGTAAGATTATGGCATTATTTTGAGAATAGAATATTGTTGTTTATACTTTTAGGATTCTGGAAATGGTCAGAGGGATGACAGTTCACCACCTACTACTCCAAATCCAAATAACCAGCAATTTACTATTACACGTAGCCAGACTGATTCAAATATTACATATGATTCTGAAAGTAGCTCTGAAGCAACTGGTTCTACATATTATATCACATCAGATGGAGAGATCTGTATGGAAGTTGTATTAAAGGTACACACACACATATATATATATAAAATTTATTCAGCATTATTTTTCAGATCTCTATAATTTACATCAAGTATTTTTTCATGTATATATATATATATATATATAATATGCACTATGATTACTGAAATATTAATGAAAATGATGAAGTTTCTATGGCAGAATATCATTGTGTATGAAACAACATAAAATGTTGAAATTTTTTCCTTTGAACAAATTTACATTCAATTTAGAAGTAAAAGAATTTTTAAATTCAAATATTTTAATCAGTAATCATAAAATGATATTTTTAATAATCTCAAAAAGTTGAATTAGTAATAAGTATTAATAAGGAAAGCTTATTAACATAAGCTGTGTGATCTTTGTTTGAATTTTATTTGTAGAACTTTTGTGAAGCATTGAAAATTTAATTTCTTTTTGTATCAATTATTACTTAAAAAATTTCATTAATTGTATTGTGAAACAAACATGGAGAAAAACTATAAAATGTTTAGTAAAATTTATAAAAAATAGTGCAAACTTTAAAAAAGTCAATTTCAAAAATAATATTTTAGATCTGAAATGCAGATTGCATATTTACTAAAATAAATGATGTATCATTTTTGAAAATTAATACAAAAAGGTAAATAAATAAATGCTTAAAAGTTACTAATCTCCCCTAAATGCTCTTTCCATTTTGTTTTAAAATATTTTATAATATGAAAGTTTTTAAAAATATTTTTTCTGTGTTCTATAATTTCTTGTATACCTTTAACTTATTCCTTATTAAAAAAAATTATTTTTAAATTAGCAATTATAACAAAACAAATGTACAATTAAACAGTATTATCTGAAGAAATATTTTATTATATTACATGAAAATTTTGTAGTTTTAATTGAAAATTACAGAAAAAAATTACTATATTTTTACAGGCAGTTCATTCAGCAACATTAGGAGATAGCTCACTTTCTCTTAGAGTATGTGAAATTGCTCTTAATATGCTTGATCTTCTCTTATCTTTTGGAATAATATCAAACCAAACAGAAAAGGAACAAGAACCAATGGATAAATCTGACGAGGCTTTAATAAGTACCCCTGGGACTGATAATAGTACCTTAAACCAACCTGATAAGTCTAAACCTGTCCCAGAAAAGAAAAAGGAAGAATTAACTCTACATCATTTATTTATGGACAGTTTATGGAGGTAACTTCTTAAATTTAGTCATAATTTATTTCATCATAAATTTTTAAAAATTACTTTAAATGATTGGGTAGTATTTATTTTTTGAGTTAAAAATTAAAAATTGTGTTTTTGTTTTAGGATTTGCAAATTTTTGGGTTGCCCCCTGAGTTGTGGAGAACTGCCTAGAAGTCGACCTACAGCAGAATCATTACGTTTGCAAATACTTAATTCATTTAATTGTCTTTATGAGGTGGATAAAGTGCAGTTTAGAAGTTTCTTAAGAGATATTGTTACTCGACGCCCTCTATTAGAAGTAATGGATTTTTTTCATAGTTTTGTTGGGTTTTGCATGGAATCTGGATCTCCAGTTTCTCCTGCAGGTAAGTTCAAGTATTTTTATGTAATCATTTAAATATCTAAATGAGTAAGCACTTTATATCACATATCATAGATGAATAAAAATAAAGTTTTCTGTGATGAATCAAACTTTATTAACTTTTTATGTGACTGAGATAAGAAATAATTTAGTTGTTATGGTGTTATATTTGATAATTTGTACATGAAATCTTGTGATAGAGAGCATTTTATTTATGAGAATTTATGTAAAAAAAACCCAAAAGGGAATTGACTTATATCTCTTTTGAGTCAATGAAATATATTTCGTCTTTGCTTTATCTTAGTTTTACAAATTCATATATATTTTTAAAACTGCATTAAACATAATTGACATACATATCTACACTGCTTGACAATTGCTAAGGAACAAGTTATTTCTGCAAAAGTGCATCTCAGACAGCTGACCAATAAAAGTAAATTCGAGTTCAATAAAAATAAATTTTCGTGGTAGACCAGGACTTGTTATCTTTATAAAAGACAGTACATACAAGCACACGATTCATATGAAAATTCATGTTTTATGATTGATGAAAATAGTGCTGGATGTTATAAAAGTTTCTTCTCTGGTATTCTGTTTGGTTCTAGCAATAATTAAGAACAAAATGTCAGCAAGACATTATTTGAGAGACTACGATCGTGGACGACTATAAGTTTGGAGAGTAGGGACTCAAGATGTCACTTAAAACTGAGGTTCCTTGTCACTTAACTGAAGTTTGAAATGATGTGGGCCATCACCAGTAGCCCTTGTGTAGTTTCAAAGTATGACATTAATAAATACTCACTAGGCTCAGAATAAAGACTAGAGTTGACCAAATATATGTGTGTGAAGAATTTTAAATGGTTTACCCCAAAAAGTTACCACCTTCATTATAAGTGGTTTTTTAAAAAAATTCTATTCCTTAATATGATGAGTACAAGAGAATGTCTTGTTTTACAAGAGAAATGAGAAAAAATACTAAAATCATTTCAATTATATCTTTATTTTGTAAAAATACTTTATATATTTTTAACTTTAAAATTTTTTTTGTTTCTATTGTTTTTTGAAAAACAGTTTCTGCTTGCATTGAAAATATGGTTAAGATAAGTAAATAAAAAAAAATCATTTACCTTTTTGTGCACATATAAAAGATTTCTATGTATTAAAAAATGTACAATTTTTTTTTATTCCTTAAAATTTAGCCCAAAAAAGAGCTAGTACATCTGGAAGTCAAGAAAACAATTTTCGTCATTCATATGCGAATAATTTTGGTGCTGGCTTTGGAAAATCTAATAAAAGAGATGCAGAAAACCTTGTTATAAGTAGCTCTTTCAAATCTATTGTTTCCCGTTTAGTTTTAGCTCGAAAAGATCTAAAAAGTCAAGAAAACATGGTAAATTTAAAAAATGTCATTTTTGAAAATTTTTTTTTCATAGTTATGATATTTTATAGCCATATTTCATTACAATGTGGTGTAATATTTTAATTTACTTTTGATTACAAAAGCTATTTTATTAAATAAGAGACTTAATTGAATATAAATTATATTTCATATGACTTTACATACTAACATTTAAAAAATTTTAAGTGATTTTTTTATTCAGACATTTATTTTTTTAATAATGAATAAACAATAATTTAAAATGTCAATTATTATTACAAATACTTTAAAAGAAAATCTGTCCATTGTACACCTATTTTATTATGTTTTTTTTTTTTAAATTAATAAAAAGGTAGCTACAAGATTAGTTTTTAATATGATTATCTCTTTGATTTTTAGCCCTTCTAATGCAATCTGTTTCAGTTTCAAATGTTATGTGGTCAATTAAGTAGATAATACTGAATACTCAACTCATAATAAAAATTTATGCATTAGAGAGTTAAATATATCTTTTAGCTTGAGTATATTTTAATACATATTTTCTCTTTAAAAATTTGCTGTATGATATTAATAATTTTATACAACATTTTTCAATAGACTTGTAGATGTAATTTTTTATTATATGCATAATTTTTTATAACTTAGTTACAAAATAAGTGAATATTTTAAGCACTGTATAAAACTCAATTCTGATACTGTAAACATGCAAATTAACATATCGCACTAAAAAGTTAATTAACAATTTCTCTCCTGTCTATCATTTCTTAAAGAACAAGAATGAAATTTAATTGCATTGTTCTATATTGTTGCCTTTTTTATTGATATTAGTTACTGTAAATTTAATTTTTCTGTTATGTTTATGCATTTAAATACATTTCATAAAATATCTGAATTATGCTTTTCTTAATTTCATTTTCTTTCATTATAAGTAGTATGATTTTGTGTGGTATTATATTCAAGATTTTGCTCTTTTTAGTCTTTATACAGAAGTATTCGTCAATTTATGGCTTACGTTCGTGAATATCATGGTGGCGTATTTCGTCGTGTGGCTTTGAGTGGCTTGTTAGATTCTGCTGAGAGACCTTACAAGAAAAATAAAAATACCATTCCAACAACTAGAATTGTGAGGTACGAAATACATATTGACATTTACTTGTATAGGAAAGAAATTTTATACATACCGTAAAATCCGGCATATAACATGCACCTATACTTTCTAATTGCATTTTTAAATTTTTAGGCATATTCACCATATAATGCACCCTCCTTTTGCAAAGAAACCTGAAATGTACGCATGCATATCTCTTATGTTTTGAAGTCATTTATTTGAGGTATTATTCTAAGTTTTAGGAAAAATAGCCTACTTTCTAGAACTACAACTCTTTAAATTCATAAGGAATATCATTTCTTTTAAATAAACAGTATTTAAATATATGTAGAATTCTAATTTTTTTTCTATACTCAACTTTTTTTTTATTTTTAAAACTCTCATATTTTATACCCGGTGTATAAGGTGCACCTGCAAATTTCAATCTGATTTTTTTGTGTTAAAAGTGTGTGTTATGTGCCAGATTTCACAGTAATAAAAAAATTATTCAAATATGTCTGCTCCTTGTTTTAAATTTTAGTTTATATTTGCAGACATACAAAGTCGGTTGATCACGAGGATTATCGAGACCCAATATATTCTCCTACGGTATTTGTTGTTGATGAAACAGCTTTGACTAAAAGTTCAAGAAAATCATTTTTTAGAAAAAGGGGTGTACGCAAAGTTCCAAGTGCACAGGTATTGAATTGTTTTTCTTGAAGTTTAGCAATTACATTTTGAATTTGGAAGTTAATTTTTTAATTAAATTAAGATTTTGATTTAATTTTGCTATTGATTTTACTCAACACAATAAACACACTCTAGTGGATTGTTATGATTCAATAATAACACATTCCACACACTACCTCTCTCGAGGTTCTTGTTGCACACACTGAAATTTATTTTACAATCTGCTAGAGGGCGCTGTTAGTTAACAGCTAACATACCGCCCCACATTGCACTGGTTTAACCATGCAATCATTGTTACTAAATTAACATTCATATTTGTTACATCTAAAACACTTTACACATTCAACACTTGACAATTCTCAAGAAATAAGATTACATAAATCATTAAATGCAAATTTTCAAATAACAATATTTTTTTATACAAATACAAATCACTTTACTAACAATGAGCCAATTTTACACACCACCAAAAGTACACTAAATGAAAAATTCAAATTATATTTAAGGATCTTCCATTGGTAAAACACAAATTTTTGATATGGCTCTTTTACATGTACTACACTGAGTTTTAATTTTAACAACGCAAACTTTTTTATCTTCACCATAATACAATTCTACGATTCTACCTAATGCCCATTTATAGGTTGGCAAATTTTCTTCAATTATTAAAACCAAGTCTCCAATTTTGACGTTATTTTTTTCAAACATCCATTTCCCTCGCTGTTGTAATTGATTTAAGTAATTACGACTCCAAAATTTCCACATTAATTGAACTATCTTAGTTATTTTTTGCCACCTTTTGAGATTACTCTCTTTACATTTGGTCAAATTAGGTTCTTCTAGCGAATTTAAAGACCTATTAATTAAAAAATGGGCTGGTAAAAAGCACTTGGAAATCATCATCATTGTTTGGTAAGGGGCAAAGCGGTCGAGAATTTAAAATTCCCTCAATTTGTACAATGAGTGTAAGTAGTTCCTCCTACGTTAAATTAATTCCGTTCACAACTCTTTTTAAGTGATAATTACATGACTTTATGGTCGCTTCCCAAAGGCCTCCAAAATTGGGCGACCTCACAGGAATAAATTTCCACTCTATCCCCTCTGCTGCTAAGTAATTAGCTAATTTTTCGTCTGGGTTTCTGACTATTTCAAGAAGTTTTTTAATTTCATTGCTAGCTCCGACGAAATTTTTACCATTGTCCGAAAACAGTTTTGCACATTTGCCTCTTCGAGCCATGAACCTTTTCAACGCGGCAATGAATGCTTGGGATGTTAAATCTGATATTAACTCAATATGTACCGCTTTAAACACAAAACACACAAAAATACACTTTAAACAAATTTCCTTTACGTTGTCCTTTATTTTTAATGAAAAAAGGACCAGAGAAATCTACTCCTGAACAATTAAAAGGATAATCAGTAATAAGCCTCTCTTTTGGCAAATTACCCTTAATTTGAGTTGATACAATTGGCTTCGCTTTAAAACATACAATACATTTAATACAATTTTTCTGCAAATTGACTGACCATTTAACGGCCAAAATTTTTCCCGAATATGATTAAGTAAAGATACAGTTCCCACATGTAAATATTTCTTATGAAAGTAATCTATTATTATTAAAGTTAATTTATTATTTTTTGGTAAAATTATCTGGTTCTTTTTATTAAAACTTAACTCTGAATTACACAATCGTCCTCCTACTCTTAAGGCACCTTTGTCATCTAAAAAGGGATTCAATGTCTTTAACTTGCTGTTTGGTTACACACTTCCTTTATTTTTAAGATTGTTAATGTCACTGGAAAATTCTTGCTCTTGCACCTTTTTTACCAGAAAGGTTTCAGCTTTCTCAAGTTTGTTGTGAGTGGACCAGTCACTCTACTTATACCTTTTAAATTTTCCATGAACCTGAAAATAAAACTTAATACACGTAAAATAGTTATATAATTATTGCTTAGATTAAGTTGGTTGTTTAAAAAATCATTAACATGAATATTAATCACCGATTGATAGTTCTCAATTTGTTCATTAACAGAGTTTTTCAGTTCTGAATTATATTCATCTAGTGTCTCTGTATTGTTGATATTCTCTAAGGATACTAGGAATTGATGCCATTCTCGATATTCTTCAGCTGGCAGGAGGTCATTCCATTCCAATTTACTTCTCCACAAACGCAGGAGGAAAATCTTTGCCTTTGAAATTACTGGTGCCATCAGTCCAACAGGATCAAAGATCTTGGCAATTGTAGATAAGACGTCTCTTTTAGTATAAGAGCTGTCCAAACAGACTTTCACTTTAATCAAAAAACAATCTTGGATCGGCTTCCATGACACTCCTAACGTTTTTGTCTCTGTTAAAGATGCAAAATTGTAATTCTGTTCAGGATCTGGTGACAATTTCTCGTGATTGGCGCAAAGTTTATGCAACTCCATTCCAGCACTTTTCAAAATTACTTTTATTTGTTGTCTGAGGACAACTGCCTCCTCTAACGTTGCAGCACCACAAAGAACATCATCCATATATAAGTTGTTCCGTAAAACGGAAGCTGCTATAGGGAAGTTGGCCTCTTTGTCTATCAACAATTGGTTTAAAGTTCTCTACTAAGTAGGGAGCACTTACAGTGCCATATGTAACAGTCGAAAGTTCGTAAATTTTGGGTGATTCATGTTCACTTTCCCACCAAACGATCCTCTGCAGATTACGCTATTTAGGGTTAATTAATATAGTTCGATACATCATTTTAATGTCTGCTGTAAATGCATACATGTAAGTTCTGAACCTGAGCATTTGCGCATACAAGTCCTCTTATATCACTCCTCCATTATATTGAATGTCATTTAAAGATATGCCATTATCAGTTAACAAAGAGCTATTAAAGACAACTCTAAGTTTTGTTGTGGACTTTTCTGGATGATAAATTCCATGATGGGTAGTGTAATATGTGATTTCGGGTTCAGTTTCGTTAGTCACTTCCTTCATATGCCCAAGTTCTTCATAATCTCTTAAAAATTCACGATATAAATTTAAGTAATTTTCATCTCTAGCTAAGCGATTCCACAGCGATCCAAGTCGTTTGAGGGCTATGTCTTTCGAATTACCCAAACATGAGGGATCCTCTTTTAAGGGCATAGATACTACATATTTACCTTCTTTAGTTCTAAAATGAGTATTCGCGTAATGTTCCTCACAAATTAGCCTTTCTTTATTTTTAACTATTAGTTCCTCTACCTCCTGTACTTTCCAAAATTTTTCTAAAGTTTTATTTAAGTCCTCGTCACGAATCAAACCGCAGTGAACCTTAGTTTCATTTATTGAATCTAAATTATCCGTTACTATATAACCAAATACGCTGTTGATTAACAGTAATTGCGAATTTTTTATTTTCTTTCCGGTTTCAATAACTCATAAAATATATTTGCACCTAATAATAAATCAATTTTGCCGGGAATATTAAAATAAGAATCCACTAATTCCACAAAATTAGAAAAATCAGAATTTATCTCTGAAGGTTTCTTCGGAATAAAATCAGTGATTTTTTTAACTACGAGTATATCTAACTCCCTTTCGAAAGATTTATTTTTATTAGAAATCGCCACTTTAACACTCCCATTGACAACCATAGAGGCATCATTTAAACACGAGATTAATGTATTTATTCTTTCGGTCTTAAGTTGTAATTTATTCGCGCATTCGTTTGAAATTAGGCATGTTTCACTTCCCGAATCTAACAAGGCCCTAAATGTCTGCCATCCTGAATATTTATCTTTCACAAGAATTAAAGCAGTACTCAAAAAGCACTTGTTTTTAAAACATGCCGTAGCTACGATTTGGGTTTTGTCTACTTTCGGAGGAACGAAAGATTCTGCACTTGCACTCAAGGCGAAATGTGACTCATTCTGTTTAACCTCTGTCATCGTCTCTAGGGGGGAGAAAGAATTATTTTTCATTTCTCTGGGATAATGTAGTAATTTATTATGCGGCTTAGAGCAGAAACAATTTTTTGATCGACATCTTCTAACGCTACATTGAGGTGAAAAACATTTAAAACAGTCTATTATTTTTAACAAATTCTACTCTTTCATGTACCGAAAACGTTTTAAACCGTGGACAAAATTGTAGAGCATGAACTTCATTATTTTTACACAATACACATTTATCATTTTTTAACTCAGATAAAAATACATTCGATGTATCTCGAGGTATTTTCGCATTAAATTTGTTTTGTTTATTATAACTAAAATGCTTGGTATTTTCACATAAGGGCTTAGAAAATGATTCTTTTTTATTTTTGCCTTTCGATGACAAATATATATCGCACTCACGCCCTAACTCATGTGGTTTAAAATATTTCTCTCCCTGTTTTATGCTCATATGAGACATTAATTCTCTATGAGCGTGCTCATTATTTTATCTGATACAATTAACTCACACAATGATTTAAAATCATTCACATTGCACAGCTGACAATAATATTCAAATGTCGGGCATAATCTCGATGCAAATTGTACATAACTCTCTGAACTTATTTTTTGCGCTTTCTGAAATCTATTATAGCATTCTTGCGGTGTAGGGGAAAATTCTTTTAAAACTACATCTTTAAGCTTACTATAATTATTTAATTCTTCTTCGGAAACATGAACAAGTAAATTAAGTTTTTCACCTAGAATATTTAGCAGAATTTCGCTTTTAAATTGTTAGGGAACCTCTTTTATTTTGAATGCTTTTTCAAGCGACTGGAAAAATAAATTATATGATTCTACTCTTGAAGGTACGTGTATTGTTAGTGTTTTCACGGACTTTAACAAAGTCTCAATATTAATATTGGCGACAGTTTCAAGCTCACTCTGATTTCGAATATCGGAATTTTGAGGTAAATTCTTCTGAATATTTGCAAGATCTAATTGTTTTTGCAATTGCGCTAATTTAATTCGTTCAAATTCTAACTTATTTTCACTATCTAACCTCTTATTTCTAACTTCCTCCAAAGCATAATCGATTGCGGATTGAACTAACTCTTCATCCTTTTTGTAAACGTCACTACTTTCAATTAAGCTTTTTAAATCAGCGATTTTTTCACCTTCTGGCACAGTTAAATTTAACTCTTCTGCAACGATTTTTAACTCGTCTTTCTTTAATTTATTTAAAGACATATTTATGAATTAAGGCCACTAATAGAAGGATCATATGCACCTACCTCCTCACCTTAGCTTGAGTTTCGGTTTCAGTTTAGAAATCGGTCCCTATTCACACACTTTAGCCATCACACTCTTTTTCACTGAATTTTAATAATCCAATGGCTTCACAAATACACATATCCGTTAGATCGCTTATCTCCGGCTCGACGGACCATGATTTTACTCAACACAATAAACACACTCTAGTGGACTGTCATGAGTCAATAATAACACATCCACACCCACTACCTCTCTCCAGGTTCTTGTTGCACACACTGAAGTTTATTTTACAATCCGCTAGAGGGCGCTGTTAGTTAACAGCTATTTTAATATCGGGAATCAATAAGTATTGTTCCTGGTAATAAGTACTAATTTGTTTTGTTTATCATTTTATTTTTTAGTTTTACAAGTTCTTTTACCTTTTGAAAATGTAACAGTTTTAATGGTATTTATAAATGCATAGTATAATAAAAAAAAAATTAAAAAACGGGTGCTTAAAAAGAAAAAGGAACACCGAAAACCCCCCCCCCCCCCATTCTTCCTGATAAACCTGTCCAATTTCAATATATTTGTTAGAGGGATATCATAATGACTTGTGAATGTTTTTGTTTAATTCACTTTATGGAATTGCCTCCAAAGCAGTTTATGCTTTGAAAATAATACCCTTTTAATTTTTAGAATAAAAAAAAACCTTTTTGGGGAAGAAAAATTACAGAATGATAAATCAAGATCCTTGGTGAATGATTTAATACTGACATTTTTTGCTAAAAATATAAATATACACTTATATATTGTTTGATCTACATATTTGAACAATAAGTAAGTTGAGACTGGGTGCAATATCATGCAGAAAGTTCCAATTGTTTTCATCCCAATGTTGTGGATGAATGTGATGAAATATGGCCATTATATTTATTTCTATTCTAAACTTGATCCCTTTTTTTTTTAAGATCATATTAAAAACACCATGTTTTCTCATCTGTAACTATCTGTTTCAAGAAATTTAGATGGTCGTGGTAGCCTAGTGGCCAAGGTAATGGACTTGTGGCTATGGGGCATGTCAAGAGTTCGAGCCTAGTATAGCTGAAGATCCGCTGTGTAGGGGGGCGATGCAGGTTAAATCTGTCGAAGCTCAAATGTCCTCCCATTTGTGTGGTGTGGAAGTGTGTTTTGTCATCTGTAATTATCTGCTTCAAGAAATTTAGATAGTCATGGTAGCCTAGTGGTCAAAGAACCGGACTTGTGGCTGGCATGTCATGAGTTCGAGCCTAACACTACTGAAGATCCGCCGTGTAGGGGGGGGCGATGCAGGTTAAATACGTCGAAGCTCAAACGTCCTCCCGTTGCTGTGGTGTGGAAGTTAGGAGAGGGGGTGCCAGCTCAGGTGTCATTCTCGTCACTTGACCATGGTTCAAAATTACAAGGTCCATTGCCAAAAGCCCTCATTTAGCTGAATAGTGTATTGTTAATATTCACTCACTCAAGAAATTTAGATTGTGTTTTCATTGGCTGAAATGATTTCTCAGTAATGTGCATTTATCTTTGATTTTTGTTCATTTACTAAAATGTGTAAAACAAGCCTTTTTTATAGACAAGCTTTTTTGCCCAAATCTTCATGTAGAGTGGTTTAATCTTTTTTCTTTTTGTAGATGTTTAAGATCCTTCTATCATTTTCAGTGATTGCTACGAAATCGTGCTCTTTTCAATAATCTTTAATGTTCTACAATAGAATAATCTTCTGGTTTCTATTGAATCTCTTCCATCCAGATAAATGTCATAGACTAGAAAATCTTTGATCTACCTAAAAAGAAATCCCTGTAAACTTTTTTCCTCAATTTGTTTGTTTCTAAAGCACTTTTATCAAGTTTTACATTACATTTAATTACAACTTTTTGATGATTTTTAAAAATTTTATATGGAAAACTTATGCTTCTCAAATGAATAGCCTTATACTTTGTTTAAAAAATATTTAGAATGTTTGATGGTGCATCAGCAGATGGTTAAGATTTGTCACACATGCATGATTACACAGATGGCCACAACTATAGACTAAAATTTAGCACCAGTCATACAGAATGTGTTTCACACTTTGTATATCAATAATAGAAAATATTATTTCCCAAACCTTCCCCCTCCCCCATTTTTAATAAAAGAACTATTCTTCAAAAATTTTAAATAACAAATTGTAACTAGTTTTTGATAAAAATTTATATTTTTTCCCTATTAATTTATCTCTTGTTTTGTTTTAGAACATAATGGATGACAGAGATGACATCTCCTCTTGTCCTAGTCCAGCACCTGGGCAGGTTGCTCCACCTTTTCTGCGTTGTGATAAAACAGTCACACCGAGACTTAGTGTATCAGATGATGAGAATTTGTCTCTTCAGCCAACTCCTAAACATAAAGGAAATCGTTTTCAAATAGGTATTTTCTTTTCCTTTTTTTTGTGAAAAGTATTTTCCCCTAAACATAAATTGTAATTTTTAAGTTGCTACATATTGACTCATATACATGTTCATTGATTTTGTTCAGTTCTACTTGGTATAACAAAATTGAATAATGGTTTCGATATTTAGGTGTCATAAGAATCTGTCAGTTGCTTTTTAATAATTGGTTTGAAAGTAATTGAACATATTATTGACAGTTATAAATACACTTTCTTTAGAAAGTGATTCAATAGTATGCATCATATTAATTTTTATTGTATTTTTAAACAACTGTGTTTAATTAACTCAAGTACTTTGAAACAAAATAGTTGGAGATAAAGAAAAAATTTTAATTATTTTTTAGTTTAAAGGTTTGTTTCATAAAAATCTAAAGCTAGTTTTTAATTACTGTTGTAAGTTATGTTCCAGAAAGGAAGGGGGAAGAGGTATGTTTTTGAAAAAGGTTTTATTTATTTTTATCAAGAGCTATCTTTATGCATGTATTGTGCAATCTTTTTACACTGAATATGATTCATGAAAATTATGATTATTTATTTCATAGTGAATTGGCTGAAAGGAGATAAAATGAAACAAAGTGATTTTAGCTTCAGTGAAGAAGAAAGTAATTTCCCTTCTGCCCTTTTGGAAGGTTATTCATTACCTGAAAAACTTTCTAGAGGATCTAGTATTGTTAGTAGAACTCCAAAATTTTCTCAGAAATCTAGCCATGTAAGCATCACTCTTTCAAAAGCCAGAAAACGAATGGAAGATCATTTAACAAAAATTGGTTTGGGTCGTAATAAAAGCAAGCATGGCAGCTTTGAAGAACCATTAGGTAATTTTTTCTCTCTTATGGTGATAAAAATCTGTGCTTTATATGCTTACATTTAATTATTATATGCTTAAAATATTTTTTATTTGCAATCTTTTTGAAAGTTTTTTTATTTGTGTAAGTAGCTTTAAAAATTTTTGAAGCTTGGTATTTAATATCAAGTTAATAAAATATGATCTATTATATTAAAATATTTCTGATGACATTGATGCATTTTCTGTTAACATAGTACCTTATTAAGATCTGGTGGTTTTTGATTTTTATATAGTTTGCAACAAAGGCTAAATTGTGAAAGTTAGAAAACTTAAAAGTACTCCAAGTCATGTTATATATATATAATTTTTAACATACTCTACTGGAGAGACAAAAATTATGTGTATACTAAAGATTAAATTAGATAATTAAAATTTGGGGAACAATTGAGATAGATGCTGCTATATATTATAATCATTGCAAACCAATGACTGTTTTATATATTATAGAATCGTTATAGTAAAATTGTAGTGATTTTGAATTTTTATAAATCATAGAATAATATATTTCATTATTTTCTTATTATGATTACACATTTTAACCCACTAGGTTTAAGTCTCCATTGTTATACTGGCAACTTCAGCAAATAATATTCCCCAAGTTTGCTGTCTTATTTAAAAAAATTTAAGTGGAAAATATTTTGACCCAAAATTATACCAATTAGAAAGATAAATTAAAAAGAAATAATTATAATATCAAATCCATAATAATAATAATAGTAATAAATCTTTTTTTGATGGTGAATAGGAAGAAATAAAATCACAAAACTGTATGCATTTATACTTTTGTTCCCAATGTCATTAAATGCTAAATATTTTAAGAACACCTTTTCATGTGTCTTATTTACTCTGCTCCATTTTTGTGCATTAAATACATGAATTGCTTACTGTGCAAATTTGCAAAATTTTAGCATTCAATTTGAACTTTAACTCAATATTATTCTTTATTCATTTCTATTCAGTTCAGTTCTGGCTTTGTGGGATATGGAGCAACAAAGGCTATTATCCCCTAAAAAAAACTAAAGGATTTATAAATTAATAGATATCCAAATAATTCATTATTTTCTGGATAAAAAATCTGAATGATAATCTATTTGACATAGCTTTCTGCAATAGTTCTTTGAAAGAAATGTTGTAATGTGGATCTATTTTGAGAAAATGCTTTATTTGATTTCGAGGTTGAATATATCTATTGCAGTTTTACAAGATGTGGTCCAAATCGTTTAAGCAATTACAAATTCTACAGTTTGCATTGTCTGATAAGTTAAATTTTGGTAGAAGTCCTGGAGTGATGATCATTTTGCTGAAGATTCGAGTGTATAGGATTTCTTCTCTTCTATTACTTGTCCACTTGAAGATCGAGCCTATGTTTGGAATATTGCCCAAATTTTCAAAATATTTGCTTGAACAGAAGTTATCATTTGCTTTCTTAAAATTTGATATATTTTTTTGCTGATGTTTTCTGAGGCGATCCAGACGATGTAAACACTGGACTCTGTGACTGTTCTTGCGAGGTTATCCGCCTGTTCATTCCATAAAATATTTGAGTGTCCCGGAGTCCAAAGTAGAATTATCTGATAATTATAATACGATAAAATGTATCTTGCTAGCTAATTTATGGATAACACTATGGGATTTGATCGAATAATTTTGAAGAGCAGAGAGAACAGAGAGACTATCAGATAAAATTAGCAGATTCTTGTTTGTAACTGACAGATCATCTAAAGCTTGGCAGATAATCAGAGCTACAGCTGTAAAAATAGAATTATTGGGATTGATAATACCTGCAATTGATGTAATTTGTTCATTTTTGGAAGCATCAGTAGCTATTATATAGAACCCCTTGAAATCACGATTTACTGTTTCATCAAATAAACCCCTTATAATTTGTATTGGTAAATTTTTATCCTGAAATTTGAAGCTATCGACATATATTTTGCATGGGAGAATTGAAAAAGATGTTATTCTGGGGATTGGGATAATTTAGCCACTAACAGCATTCAAAGGATTTAGTATATTTATAATATTACTTTTATCTTCTTCTATAATATTTAGATTCAGAGACTCATGGTTATTGCTATATAATGGAGAAAACATTTGATTAGAAATTTGAGAAAGGAAATACTTATTTGCCAGTCTTCGTATTTTGTCTGATAGAATTTGCTGTCCAGCCAATTTTTAAAGTACAATGTTTGGAGTCCATTGTGGAAGTCCTAATGCAATTCGAAGAGCTTTGGTTTGATTGACATTAAAAGGTTTCAGTTGGTTATCAGACCATTTATTTATTATATGGCTAAAGTAGTAGAAAACACTGCATATACTATTATTTACTATTTTGATCAGATATGCTGCTCTTGGTCCATGATGCTTATATGTCATAGCCTTAAAACTATTAATTTTTTTCAATGCTTCTATTTAATTGATTTCTTAAGGAAACATTCTGGCTCCGTTTAGAAAAATGAACTCCTAAATATTTGATAGAGGATTTCCAAGGAAGTCAATGCCCTTCCAATAAAATTCATTTGTCTAATTGTTTGATATTGTCAAAATTATAAGTGATGATAAGCTCAGTGGACTTATTTATTTACATTTTAATATGGAATGTAGTAGTTTTTGTATCCTAGTAGTTTGTATTCCTAAAACCTATTTTTCCCTTGAAGGAAATTGACAGAATAACTAATTTTTATGTGATGCCTTTGTTCTTAATAAATGAATTATCAAATAATGACAATGGATTTTTTTTTAAAATAAAATTATTAAAAGAAAGGATCTCTGAGGTTTTTTAATGATTCATTCTGTTTATTTTTTAGACATTAGTCGCAGAAATTCCTGTGATTTTGATCATGGTTTGAAGGAAGGAGAATTCCTTGTAGCAAAAGAGAGTAAGCTTGTAAATATGATTGCAGTAAAGGATGGCATGATGAGATTATCCTTTCAAATGGAGGCTTGCTTGCCTGGTTCAATTCCTGATCCTCCTCTTTTAGCTGCAGCTCTGGATTTAGTAATTATGTTACTATTATACATTCCTTTTAGCATTATTAAATAGTTGAATAATATTTTTTATTTGAGTTTGTCCTGCTTTCAAAACTATAAATGTAAGGAAAAGTTTCAAAATGCTTCTATAAATATTTTTATAATTGTTTAAAAAAAACCTTTTTGTTTTAATATGTTATAAAAAGATTATTACAATTCGGAAATTTTCTTAAATTTTAGGGAGAGGAAATTTAAAAACAATTTTTTGTATATATATATATATATTTATATTTCATTGAATTCTTCAATAATGATTAACTTTCGAAAGTATGTTTGAATTATTTATAATGATGTGTGTAATGAAAGAAATTTATGTTAAATGTAATAAAATAAAGAAAGATAAAAAAAAAAAGAAACTGTTTTGATAAAACTATTTTAATGCTTATTTTTCTAAGCATTTCTTTTTAATTGTAGAAAGCTCCTGTTGTTGCCAGAGCAGCTCTTTATTTAGAATGTGCCCACTTTGTTCATCGTTGTAACAAAGGCTGTTGGCCTACTTGGATGCGGAATAACTTACCAATAATTCGATCATCAAATCCTCATTCTAACAGAATAACTCATGCTGATTTACGAAGATCTGATTTATTTCAAAAAGCTTCTGGCAAAATGTTTTATCAGTGGGCTGAAGTAAATAATATTTTGAATTCTTTTTACTAATAAATAATATATGTTGGAAGGATTTATATAGATTTTATTTTAAATTTCAAAATTGTCTCTTTTTCCTAATATAATTGTATTGTTTGATTAAGATTTCTTAAAATTAATTTATTGTCTTTTTTATGTGGTAGAATTTCTATCCATTATTTGTTTTAAATGATTTTATTAAAGGACAGTATATATTTTATTTTATTGAAATTACCTTTTCTTTTAGAATATTTTCTCTGAGTTTTAACTGTTAATTATAATTTCTTAAACTTTAAAATAATTCTCTAAATTTATATTGAATCAAAAGATGCATTCAGTTTTCAGATTTTTAAAAGTAGCATATAATTTTTAATCTAGATACCAAACACTTTTTTTTTATTTCTTCATTTTTGATATGCATTGATATTTTCATTTTTGGATTTATGTTATCATAAATAATAAATCTGTATTAAAATATTTGATAGATAATATATATATTGAAATTTTATTTAAACCTTTTTTCAGGCTATTGGGTACCGATTAGAAGAGATGTTGGAAAAAGAAGAAAAAGAACAAAGTAGCAGTAGTTGTGATGAAAATAAAAAACGACAGCTGAGAATAGAAGATGAAGAAGAAGATTTCTTGGATGAAGGTTTGATTTTTAAATATTAAAAATATCTACAGTTTTTTTAAAAATTAAAAACATTATCAGTTTTATTTCCATATTTGCTTAATAAGGGGTAAAAATTAAAATTTACTAAATTAATTGTTATGATATCATCTCATGTAGGGGTGTCAAACTAATGGCCTACAACATGCATTTTTATAAGCACAAGCAACAAGCATAAAATATCAAAACTTTTCACAAAATAGGAAGGATACTAGCAGAGAAGAGATGTCAAGTGCCAGGATGTAAATATTAAGTTTTTCTTGTTCTTTTATATATGTTTATAATAATGTTCAAAATAAACCTACGTTTCTATGAATATTGATTTGCTTTATGTCCCATTTTAAATTAAACCTTGTTTATTTAGCCCAAGTCAGCCTTTTAGTTTGACACCCTTGATATAATGCATATGTGAAATCTTGAATTTTTTTTTATTTTTAGAAAATTTAGTAAAAATTAAAATATAATATACTATATTTTATGCAATTATGTATAATTAAATACCTTTTTTTCCATAGCCTGTGTGAATCCTGGTGGATCAGATTGCCCTTTTGCTCTTCAAATTTCAGCATGCCAGTTACTGTTAGAAATTACCGCATTTATGAGAGAAACTTATCAATACTTACCCCACAAAGGAAATCGCTTGATGTCGATCAAAGATAAACCAATGTTTGAACCCCGTAGCACTGCCAATCGTCGTTGGAGCATGGCACTTAGCAGTGTAGGCTCTTTGTCAGATCCCCCAGGTAGGAATAAAGAGTAAACTATAAGTTCTCTTTTATATTTATTAGTATCATTTAGAATTTTTTGACGTTTATACGTCTTTAAAATTGCTTCCATAGTGGAAGGCAATTAAAAAAAATGAATGATAACGAAATCAGGAGGATAGAGTTTGGTGTTGCAGCTACGTATCTATCATCTCTATCCAAAATTCAATTACACCACTGGATAGATAAAAGGATCAAAGAATTTATTACGCTAAGTAAGAACTGTGACTCATCACAAGTAGTGGAGGTTGGAGCGCCGCCATCTTGAGGTAATTTTGCTGCGTGTCGAGATTTTCATTTAGTATAACTTTTAACTCAGAGAAGCTACGACGTTCATTTTAGTTTCAATCGACATCTCTCATTAATATCTATCGATTGTATTTAAAACATTAGTATAAAATAGTGAAAATTAATATAATAAGGTATTAAAATAAATAAGGTATGACCAAAATGATATAATGTCGGCCTATGCGCCTCAAAAAGCCAAGTCAAAATACAGAAATCGTATACGGTTGGGAAGGACTTCTCAAGAGTAATCGAGTGGTACCACCAAAGCACCATAAGACGGAATCAAGCAGTGCCGGGAACGAAAAAGAATGAATGCCACCGAGCGATCGACGACGGTGCCAGTACATCTGCAGCTGGGACAGTTGAAATTATGCAAGTGGATGATGAAATCGCTTTTATATTGACACCGGGATGTGTAGACATCGATTGTGTACGATTGTCGTTTATGAAGACACATTGGGCAGCAGCTTGTGCACGTTTTACTATGACGTTTCTCAACAATTCATCCGGACATAAGTATGATGTGTGTGATCGTCTATAGTTTCTGCGCTCATTGAAGCCAACAAAAGAAAAACACTTACTGCTACTTAATAATACTTTCCCCGAAGAGCTAGTGGCTGACTTTTTTAACTGTGTGCTACGTATAATAACTCACTAGACTCGGACAAAGTGCCCACGTTATCACGTTCGAACGGATTTGTGTATCCACCTAAGCAACACGGGTTGCCCGCATTAGATCCGATTAGTGCACGGCTAGTACCTCTACGACTGCCATTAGATTCGTTGGTTGCGTTACGATGGCAGCTATGGTATCATCAGACAAGTCATTAATGTACTTGTGGGTGTGTACACAATGGTGCAGCAGCTACCGCATCAATTGGACGATGATCAGGCTTTCAATGTTAACGTAAAGAAGAACATGATACATAAATCTACGTATCTGAGCGTCGTGGTCAAAATGTTAGTGCTAAAAGCTTGGCTACAATTCTTGGTCAATCTTTGTATAAGCATTACAAGATTACAGTACACTGGGATTCATTTTATGCTAACACAATAAACGGTTGTGTGGCAGCCAACGCCATTGGTGATGATCTGATCGAGCATCTACAGTGTGATAGAGGTGCACCAGAGTAGGAGGTTCTGCTTGCAAGGCAAAATTTGGCAATCAGTGAGACTTGGAGGGAAGATTACATGCCAGTGAATGTACCGGGTTTTAATCTGAGATCATACTGTAATACTGCTAAGGTCAGACAAATTGCAACTACATCATCGATGGTTGTATCATCCTCATCAAGTCGCAAAGCCAGTGGAGTCGCATATATCGCAACATCAATAGCTTCACTGATTGTACTAGAGTTGACATTGACACTTCGAAAATTAATTTGGGAATGAAAGACTGAAAGGCTATGGTGATGTCTGTCTAGTAAACGTAAAGGTCAATGGCATCTTCAAATTCATACTCAGGTGTGTGTACATCCATCCGGGCCCAGAGTTAGCATATCTCGTTATGTTACAATCGCTATTAAAATATTCCAAAAACATCGCTAAAATTATACCCGATTACTATCCTGATCTTACTACACAAATTATGATAGTCGAAGACTTTAATGTTAATGTCTCACAAGACCGTTCATTGCCCGGCTTAACGCTCTGCGAGTTCAAATTGTCTAGCATTGAAACTTCAAAAAAGTTTGGTAATACCCGTATTAATTTAATGTTTACCAAAAATCTCGGTGTATCCTGCATGCCATTTTTGACATATTTTTCATATCATAAACCTACTATAATTAATAAAGTTATATTATGACACAATAATTATTTGTTTACTTGATTTCTTTCGTGAACCAGTTGGGATGAAATAGTTGCCATCATAAACAAAAAATATGGAAACCCGGAGGACTTCTTATTGTTCAAACATGATTGAAAAACATAAATAATGATATTTTATGTAAAAAATATTACCCGTTACGCGACGTATTCACGTACAGCACATGGCCATGTCCATGTCACAGCCACATCCCCTTTTTGTTTTATTGATATTCAAGAAAGTTTTATTAGTTTTTTGCAGAGGGAGAGGAGTAAATAATTTATTTGTAATTATTGTAACAAAAGTTTTTTTTATTCATTTTTTTCATTACTGAATAAGTTTGAATGTTATTTGATTTTCTTTAATATAAATTTCATGTTTTCAGGAGAGCGCAGAATTAGTTTTTTCCTTCAAGATAATGAACAACGAGGCATTGATATTGATCTAGAATCTGAAAATAGTAGCAATACTACTCTTACATTACAAGAGGAAGAAGAGAAAAAAGGTCTAGTTATTTGTTCTGTAATTAAATAAATTTCTCACTTCACATTTTTTTCAAAAATTCTTTAAATTGTAACAATTCTTGGAAGTGCAATTTTAGAGATCAATACTAATTTTAAAAAAAATTGTATTCATTATGAATCATAAGACAATCATCTAAAAATTGTATTATTTTTTATAGTTTTGAAGATAATGATTTTTTAAGACAATGAATATAATTTTTTAAACATTAAATATTGAGTAATTTTTCAAGTTTCTCGTTTTTTGAAATTGCATTGGAAAAGCAGAATATTCTTATATGTATTATTTTGTTCATTAAATGTAACTTCTTTAAATTTCATTTTGCTTAAATTTACACTGCTTTTTTAATTTTAAATTTGTTCTTTATTAATTTCTCTTTTTTTCTTATTATAAATTAATCTTATCAAATATTAATAATTCATTTTATATTAGATTATTTGCAATATTAATTTAGTGTAGTTGATTCTGCTTAATAGGGATCCATTAAACAGAACATTAGATTCAATGAGCATATTCTATACAAAATTATGTATTAATTTTTTTAATATTAATTAAAAGTATACGCTACTAGAAAATAATATAAACTGTTAAAAAAAATTCTGAAGTCAAATAATAAATTGGTATTTATGTACATACAATTTAATTTTAGAAATATGCATCAAATGTAGTTTACTCCTTATAAGTTTACTCTTCTGTAAATTCACAATTGATACTCAGTTTAAATATTGCATTATCTTCATTGTCTTTTCTGCATAAAATAACCCTGTAACTTTACAGTATGTATAGGTTGTGAAGAACCTGTTAAAATGTATTCCATTCCATAGATAATCAATTTTTCTTAGTATAGTCTCTTTAATTTTTCTTTTCCGATCCATTGGTTAAATTTGTGATGTATTGGAAAAAATTCCAATTGTATATTTTTAAAATTTTCCAAATGAGAGTCAGCCATTCTGTAGTCAAAAAGTTGCATATTTTCCCTTTGTTTAAGCTTTATTTTAACATAAGTAAACTTAGAAAAATTTCATTTGACATCCATGCATTTTTATTGGCATAATATTGAACTGTTCTAGATGGCAATATATATATATACATGAAACGACATGTTTAGATGAAAAGTCAGTGAGAGCACCGATGGTTCTCCATTCCTTATCAACCATTTGCCATAGTTCTTTTTTTGAATGATATGGCAGCAGGGCATGCAAGCAGTATCCAATGATGTCGCAATCAATTGGTGAAAGATTGGGATATAATGTAGGTAATGAAGCATACATATATCTTGCTGAGCTCATTAACTGATGCATATATTGTGTAATTAGGAGTTATCCTGTTGATAAAGGGTATTCAGTGCCTCCAAGGAAAGAAGTGACATCAACTGCAACATATCATCTACATATCAAAGCATCATAGTGTCCAAGTGACCTATCATTAATCATACTGCCCCAAATCGTCATGTTGCATTGTTGCACTGTGGTACATTCCACTGATGTTGCCGGATTGGATTTTTCATCATGTTAGTGCTACACACATACACAACAGTCCTCATTGAATAAACAGATGGCATCTAAAAACTTACCCTGTACCATTTTGTTGTCCATGTTGCACTAACTAGTCACTGTTGCAAATGCTGTCATCTGTGCTGTGGGGTCAATGGCAGTTTTTTTTATGGATGCCATGAGTGTGATCCACTAGCAGTCAGACAGTAAGTAATGGTTTTTGTTGATATTGAAACTTCAAAGGTGTCCTGCTAATGATGCATGATGGTGGCAGAAGTGATTTGTGGGGTCACCATCGTTTATCAGTGGATGTGTTAATCCATGCATGGGGATGTCACTTTGGCCACACTGATATCTTTTAAACATCACATTTTCTTGTTCCAACTATCTTCGTACCAGTGCACCATGGATACATCTAGGTGGGGATCAGCTGAGATTTGTTGTATGGATCAACCTACCCTTTCAGTCCAATCACTATGCCCCTCTGTCTGCTGGAACTGTCAGTTGACAGAGGCCTGACCTTTACATTTGTCCTCTGAAACAAGAAAATATTTCCACATTGATTTCAATGACAAAACTAATTTCATGGATTTTGCCCATCCTGCAAGTTTTTTCTTTTATATCCTGCTCCTTAAGTGCCATTGGCTTATGCATTACACATCATTTGCATCTATCTTGAAGAGGGCCTACCATACAATTTGCCTAATTTTCTGCCTACACCTTTTTCGTGTTTAGTTTTCAATGTCAGTGTGTTATAATTTTCAAATTATTGATTTGTTTGTAATGCTACCATTAAACCCATTGAGTCTATTTCAGTTTTTCCTCCAATAAAAGTAAATCTTTTTGATGTAGAAAAATGTAAATATTTATAGGAACTAATTAAACACTTAAATTATTTGTTATTTTGGATTTTTTTTGTTTTATCTATATTAAGCAGAATTCTATTGTATTTATAACTTTTATTTTATAGGTAGAAGATTGGGAAGACCTCGTTTGTTAAGAAGAGGATTGGGCTCATCTGCTGGAAACAGTTCCAGCTTCAAGAGAAGAAGTCTAAAACTGAAGAAACCAAGTGAGAGACGAAATCGTACACGCTCTTCCACATTTGCTGAAGATGAAGAAGATATAGCTACAGGTATGATAATTATTTTTGGTTTCTTTCTCTTTAAGTATCCATTCATGATTGTATTTATTCTTCTGAGACTTCCAGATATTTCATTCTATTTCCATTATTTCGTAATTAAGTTATAAAAGGAAATATTTTGAAAAATGATATTAGACTATTTATGACTATTAGTTTACTGCTGTATTATCTTGGAAATTAAAATCACAAACTTAGTTATTGGAGCAATTAATTAGAGTTTTAATACATACATTGAGACCATCTTATAGAGCAATGAGTCTGCTATATCATTAATTGAATTGGGACTCAAAGGCCTTTAGTGATGCATTATAAAATGCAAGTGTGAAATATCCTCACAAGCTCTTCATCACTTGACTATAATTTTAAAATATAAGATTCTTTTCTGAAAACTTGTTGCATTACTTGAGTATTTACAATTGTATAAGTATATTATGAAGCCCAGTGTTTGTGTGGTAGTGTATCACGCTTCTACGCCACAGATCCGTGGTTCAAATCCTGGGCTGGGCAATGTCGACTCAGCCTTTCATCCCTTCAGTGGTCGATAAAGGAGTATCAAGCTTGCTTGGGAACTGAACACTGGATATTTAGTGTCAGACTGACCACTTGACCAAAACATCTGCGCATGCACCGCAGTTCCTAAGGTTGCATACCCTGAGAAAGGCACTCTAGGCCTTGGCCCTTCATGGACTGTTGTGCCACTGAGTTCAGTTCAGTATAAGTATAGTGCATTTGCAGCATTACTTGAGGTCTTCCAATAAAAGGGCCTTTGGGATTGTCTACCTTATGAATATTTATGGTCCTGTATTTTCTAATGAAATTTCTAAATTTTAATCCGAAACAATACACCTTATTTGCTATTCTTCAGCTTTGCAAAGGGCAGATAGTATACGTTCAAAACGAAAAGTGAGTGCTGTTTCTGATAGAAGTGATACAAGTGATAAAGTTGATCTATCTGGGGAAGAGTCACCAGGTGTTCTCAGTGATGACTTAGCTCCTGAGAGTCCACCAGAGCTTGCTGAAAGTGATGATGGATTATTAACAAAAAATTTTCCTTGGTTAAAGGTATTTTTTTTGTAATTAAATCCTATAAATTATCTTTTCTTTTTAAATTTGGAAATATTTTAATGGAATATATTATATATATATATATTTTGTCAATCAAATATACTTTCATATTATTACTGGAATATTGTAATTATGGAAAGATAATAATACATTTATTTTTCTGTTTTATTGAAATTAGTATGGATGTGTGAGAAAAGGAATCCAAATGACTTACCCTAATGTCTCTACTAGACTAAAAATGTAAAATAAAAGGGGCCCTTCCCCCTTTTCTTAAATGCTAAAACAAAATCAAAATGCAAAATTGAATTTTAAAATATTTTTAAAAGGTTTCTATTGGCTTAAGAATCTATTTTATACAGTATATATAACAGTTGTTTAATAAAAACGAAACTGGAAAAAAATAGTCATCCATACCAGATACGATAAACAAAAATTTTCTTAGAATATTCCGAATTATTAATGCAGAATCTTTGATTCTAGTTTCATTGATGAATTCTGATTTTGTTTTGAATATGAAAGAAAAATTTTAGTTTTTGGAAAGGACTTTTTAAGAACTTTAAAAAAAATATATTTATATATATATTCCTTGTTTTTTTTTATTTGCAAGCAGATTTTTTTTCAACTAAGCATTTCATCTGAAATTTATTCCTAATTTTATCTCTAGTAGTTTTTGTGTTTTTTGTGAACAATTTAATTAATTTTCATAATTTGTTGCATTATTTAAAGTTATTGTAAGTTCGAGTTAATTGCGTAAAACCTTTGTGATGCATTCTATGAAATATTCTTTTTTCACTAATTATTTTACTTAATTATTGTTAAGCCTTTATATATATTTTCTTTTAAAGGTTATGGTCAAGATATTAAAGAACTTGAATTATGATTGCACTCATCAATATTTTTGTCCAACTAATTGCTACAGAAGACAAATGCGATCGTGCAATCGTTTAGTGAATGCTGTTCGAAAGGTATGTGTTTCAGAATTTTTATGGATAGTTTTATCTGTTATTATTTCTATTAATATTTGTACTATATATTCAGATATTTAAAAAATCATATAAAATATTTTTTAGGTTTATGGTGATTCATTTGGTATGATGTTTGATGCTGAAAAGCACGAAGAAGATAAAAGTGAATTGAAGAAGGAAAAAAAGATAAAAAAGGTTTTCCATATTAATTCCATGTCTTCTTTTATACTAATTATAAATTTGTTAATTTCTATCAAGATTTAAAAAATATATAAAATCTTTTTGATATTCAAATTAAATTATTTTTTAATAACTTTACAGTATTTTAAAAAGAATTACATTTTGGCTAAATTATGTTTTTTACTGTCAAAACTAATACTGAATATGAAATGTGTATGCTCATTAAATCATTGTTATTTAAGGTTTTAAAATTTATTGGCATACAAATTATTCTTGATTATTATATTCAATTTTGATTTTGACTATGTGTGGTGATATTTAAATTAGACTATTTTTATCGATAGAGAAGGTAAACTGGTTTATTATTTTGTAGATAATAACAGCTCCCAGTTCTCCACTTCGAAGAAAGGCTAGCGTGGCTCACATTGACAAACTAGAACGCCCAAGTGATGTTCCTCATCTAGCAGCATTCAGATCTCTTCATAGCAGCACAACCTTTTTAGCTCATGATATTGAATCCGGTGTCCATATTAAGGACATGGAAGGAAAACCACAATCATCTGGAAGTAAAAATGATAAAGAAAAATTGAAAGAAGAATTGCCTGTGTTGAAATATATAAAATCTCAAGTTAGTTAAAAAATGAAATGTATTTTACAATATTATTTTAAATTGCATTACTCACACTAAAATTCTTTTATAGTATCATAAATTCAATTGATGGTTTCCTGAAGTATAATTTTTTTAAACTTATTTTTAGGTAAAAAGTCTCTTTCACTGTAGTATATCTACGGTTATAAAAGGTGCTGTTGTAATGCCTGAAGAACTTTTTTCTGAAGTACTGTCAGTTTCATGGAATTTACTCTTAGAATGGGATTATCAGCTAACAGCTTCTGCTGGTCAGTATATTTTTTTAATGAAATATATATAATGTAATTGAACTATTCTAAAGATTGGAAATTATACTTGGATAAAGCTTATTAATTCTCAGGTTATGAAAAAATATATAAGATAGTCAACTAAATTATTCATCTACTCATGTTTCATATTTATATCAAATCAAAACTTTAGTCTATTAGTTTCATTTAAAGATTATATTGATATAGTTGATTGGCATTGTGACATATTGAGTAATAAGATGTAAAAGTTTCTCAATTTTTATTATCAATCTTCCTTTATCTTTATTTGGTACTCATTAAAACTGGAAAATGAAGTACTTCAATTAAATCTTTTTTTGGACAACTTTTCCTATGATCTTCTATCTGTTTAGTATTAAAAGGTAAGGTAGGAACTCAGTTTTGCAAAAATGGCTATGGATAAAACTAAGAAACAAAAACTTGTCATTTTCAGTTTATTGAAGAATACTTCTAATTATTTTTATTACTAATTAAATCATTTAAAACATATATTGTGTATTTTTAATTATTCTATTTTATGTTAACTAAGAATGAAAATGAAGGCATGCTATTAATTTAATTATTTTTTAGCTGTTGCATTCATATTAGCATCTGTAAAAGCTCCAGAGGTAGCTTCTCAGTTATTAGCTCGAGAATTAAAGCATGATGAACCAGCTCGTAGAATTAATGCTATTTTAAAGTAAGTAGCAATAGTGACTAGCATTTTTTTATAAGAATATTACTTTTATATCTCGGGTATAATGTAACTTAAATTTTCACAAATTTCAGATTTTTGGCTCTTTGGAGAAATAGATATCAGTGCTGGCCAAGAATGGAGGATGGAGCTCACATAACATTTAAAGTAAGAAACAATATTATACAGGGATATCTCAGAATCCAAACCGAGTCTAATTCAGAAACTTAAATGAATTGTTAAATATTTGAATTATGCTATATGATTTTTCCTTTTCAAAATAAAGAATTCTTTGAAATCAAAATTTCAAGATAATTTTTATCTGACAATGCTCTGGGTTTAAGTTAAAATTTTAGCAAATGATAACAAAATTTGAAAAACAGTGATTAGCACAAGGGGGAGGAAGCTGAGAGGTGCAAACCCCTACCCTACACAAATAACTTTTTTATTTTTAGTATAAAGATTGCGCTTTGGCTCTTTCATCTACATGCTTTTTTAAAATGTAAGCCCCACTCATAGTAGTAAGCTTTGTATGCCACTGAATAAAAATATAAATTAAAATTGAAAACGTATTTGCTTTAAAAGGAAATGAAGGGGATATATAAAAGATGGAGGAGATAAACCATTGCTTAAAAGTGAAATAATTTTCCATGTGATGACATTTACTAATGAACCTGAAGTCAATTATTGTGATGTCTTTTAAGAATCCACATTCTAAAATTGTCTAATAATGACTTGAGTTTTCCTAATGTGTTCACTGACATTATTAAATAAAAGGGTCTTTGTTATAGAGTACTATGTACTTAGTAATAATTCTGCAAAAAAGAAGAAAAGAGAAGCGGTTTTTTGTTGATAAATTTATTTTTTAGAGGTTGACTGTTTAATTTTGATCAATCTAATAACTCTATAATTTAGTTCTGTTGCTATGAATTTTGGTTTTAATTTTGATTAGTTGCAATGGAAATTGTAAAAGTTATTGATATTCTTTTTTTATTTAATAACTAGGCACACATTCACACATCAACTATGCATTGAGCATAAATTAATTTTCTGTATTAATAAAATTATTTGTAAAATCATCTATGAAAAATTGACTTTCATGATTTCATTTTTTTCCTGATATATATATATATGTATAAATATAAATATTTATACCTCTGAGATTGAGGAAAAAAAATTCTTGTTTAGGTCCCTCCTCCAAATATTGAATTCACGCTCCCATCTCCAAAGATAGCATCAGATCACGTACCTGTTGCAGACACACCTTGGATGCCTCATGTGAAAGCTAAAGTTGAAGAAGTCACTATAAATCAAGACCAAACAGTAAGTTCAGTTTGCAGTTTCATTAAATGCATCAAAATATGTATATAATTAATTTTTGATTTAATATATATTTTCAATGCCTTTAAGGAGTAAAATTCTTTTATATTTCAGTTACAAAGATCTTTTGTGACTGCTACAAAAACTCGACGTAAACAGCAAATGGAACTAGTTCATCGTGCTTTGCAAGAGGAAGAGGAGAAAAAACGAACTGAGCGAGAAAATTATAATATTACTACTGCATCAGTAACTGCACAAGCAGCTCATGAACCTGCCTTGTTTCATGCTGTTGAAGATCACGAAGAAGGTTTATCATAATTTCTTAGTTCTTTGTTTGTTTGTGCATCTAGCAGTATAAAAATATTTCCCTAAATTCCCTTCATTTCTAATTTATAAAAAAATTAAACTATGTTTCATTTATTATAAGATAAACATTGGACATGATGTAATTTTATATTTTCATATTTATAAAATAAGTAATACATCTTATTTTGAAATGCTAAAGATGTTTGTTTTATTTTCTTTCCCTCCCTTTAACAATCATAAATATTATTTCTTAAGGAAATAACATCTCATTGGTAGAGCTAACTCTAAATAGAACTGATCTAGAAAAATGGCCATTAAAAAAATGAGACTAAAAAATTGTGATGGGTTTGATTCTTGTAACATGCTGGTTGCATCTCAAATACAGTAATTTCCTACCTTTCTGGTTCATGTATCTCACTGATGCCATCCTTTGATTTTTGCAAAATTTTTGCTTAAAAAATGCGTATTAATTAACATTATTGAAAAATTTTTAAAAATCGATCTTTTTTATAAAAAAGTTTGCGAGAGAGAAATGTTGGTAATTGCACATCATTATCTTATTCATAAAGTATATTTAAAATTTACAAGTATGAGACTGACTTGAGCTTTGATTTGAGACTCAAGCTTGCATCTGTTATGTTACTAATTATAAATAAGCTCACTTTCATCACAACCAGATGCCCTTTAAATGACTATTAATAATTCGGTAGGAACTAAATGATGATTTTAATGGGTTAATTAATAAACAGGATCAATTATTTTGTGAAACAAATAATTCTTTTGTATAACTTTTTTTTTTGTCGGAATCATCTAGAGAATTATTGAAATAGCATTCTAAACTTCTTTTTTTCATTTGCTTTCTAGACTTTTTTAGTTTTCTTCTTTCTTCTCTTCTTATTTTTTCTTTTTAAATTTAATAATTCATATCGTAACACAATTATTACTGTCTTATTTTATTTACATTTTTAGAATTAAAGAAAAAGTATGCATTGATTAATAAAGCATCTTAAAAGAAATGTCGGGTAAAATTTTTTTTCATAAACAAATGCTTGAGGCAATTAATATTACAGGATTTATTCTTCAAACTCTCATACTTCATAAAACTTCAAGCAGAATTTTACGAAGTTATTGTTACTTTAATTTTTCAAAATATTTATTGGGGGAGAAAGAAGGTTGACAATGAGAAAATTATTTTTTTAAAGTTCATTAACTATATTGATAACATTATTAATTTAAGTGTCTTGACATCAAAATTTAGATCTTTTTAAGCTGTTGAAAGTGATACTAAGTTTTTTTCAGATCTTTAATGGCAAAAAGTATTAAGATTGTCTGTTATTTATTTATTTGTTAATTGTACATCGAACATGATTTTATACTATTTATTGATATCCCTCCCCCAAAAAATGTCAATAACTAATATATTGTCAGCCTAACTATCAGAATGCGTAACTCCACAAAGGAAACTAATTTGATATATGAGTGCTATGTGCCAAGCACTATTTGTGGCCTGATTAAGGAATCACACTCCAAACAATACAAATAATGATACACATGATCACGATACAAATGTCAAGGTAACCATATTGTAATGTTATTGCCCATCTTGGCACGTAGCTCTCTGATTTCAACTTAGCACCCCAGATGGAATTACGCATTCTGATAATTAGGCCGACAATATGAAACCATATCTTTTACAGTGCTTCTTTTTCCCATTCAGTTAAAATATATTTTATATTAATGTAACCTTTTTCTCATTAAAAATAATTAGCTTGGTAAAATAAGTGTAGTTCCTTTCTTTCATCTGTGGAATAATCAATCAAATAATGACTTTGTGGCCGATGAATCACTTATTAAAAGCTTAATTTCAGTGAAAGGCTGTCTTGGAATAGGGAGAATACTTCTTATTTATATATAGGTAAACCTCAAAGTCCTCACATGATATGAGAAAGTGAAGAAATAAGAGGTATTGGTCCAGTTGTCCGTCTTTCATTTAATTGTAACTCTTTAATTATAAGGTTCATCACCAATATAGCTCATTACTTACATAGTCTAAAAGTTGTGTTCATTCATATGTTGGGGGGGGGGAGGAATTAATACATAAATTGATTGTAGTTTCATCTAAATGGACAAATAGATGTTGAGAGTTCAATACATTTTTAATGTATGAAAATGAAGTAACTATATCTTTCTATGCTTTCAGGAGATCAAGATTTGTCTATTGAAAGAGTAGTTACTCATCATATGCAAACAGCACAGGCTCTTTTTCCATCTTGTCTTTGTTCTGCAGCTATTTCAATTATAGATTTATTAGAAGATGCTCAGGTCAACAGTGAAGGAGTTTCTGGTAACATTTGTTTTTTATTTTTATTTAGAAATGTTTGAAAATGTAATGGGTTTCTACAAATGCACGTCCTATACATATGGCAATTGAATGCATTGTGGTGGCTTTTTGAGATTTGAACGGATTTCCGAGAACAATTGAACTAAAATTCTTTATGTAATGTTGAATACCTCACTTCTATATTTACACAAGAGTAATATGTTAAGAAGTGAGCAGTCAGGGGAGAAACAAAGTTTATCAAAATATTTATGAATGAGTAACTCTAATACAGCATGTGGTGAAGCCTGTGTAGAAAAATTATGAGTATTATAATAAAAGTAACACATAAGTAAGTAAATCTCATTTTACACATATTGATCACAACTTTTATTTTATTATTAAGGGAAAAACATAACCCATAATATATATGTTGAGATGTCTGAATATTTTAAGTTACTACAATTATTAATTTTTATAATTATTCTGATTCATGAGTTTGTTAAATAGTTCTTATTATTTACATGTGTTTTTAATTATTGAGCAAACTGATAAAATTTTTGGTTATTTAAAATATTATATAGATAAAAAAGAAAAAATATCACCTAGTCAAAATTTCTTTTGCTTACAAAAAAATATGCTAGTTTTATATTAGCTGCTAAAAATTTAAAATGTGAAAGGCTTTGGCAAAAAATCATGTTTATATTTATGTTTTTCAAACAAAAAAAAGGTCTTAAAAGTGAGGAGAAATATCTAGAAATATAAAATGAATATATAAATATTGTGTTTAAAATTAAGTTATGTATAAGTTGTTACTGAAATAAAGTGTGCACTGATATTTTTCTATATAAGGTTATTGTTGTTAAAATCATAAAAGCCAGGGATGGCTTATCAATTAGGATGCAAAGTATTTTTAATGAAACTTTTTTTTAAAAAATACCATTCTATATTCTATTACTGTACTGCATTCTATATTGTAAATACTTTGCAATTCTTGGCATTTAATTAAATTTATTTTGTTGTCTGTTAAAGTTTTTAAGTAATGGGATTATTAAGCCTGATTTTATGTTACAGTTTATGAAGCTGCTTTGAAAGTAACTTATCTTTGCCTTACTGAAGATACTGCCTTGTTTTTGAGACATATTCTGGAGAAATTGACTCGTGAAAAACAAAATGAAATGTTTCAGATTTTACGAAAGCTTCTACGTTACATACCTCAGTTACCACCTCAATCAGCATGTGCTCTTTTTAATTATTTAGTAAGAATATTTTTTGAGACATTATAATTTAATATCTTGGTTTTTATTTGATTTAATAAATTATTAACATATTTTGACTTGCAGACTGGTTATGTTATGTTTTATGTTCGTGCTCCTATTGAAGGAGGACAAGATCACATTGGGAATGCCTTATCAGTTTTATGGCAAGTAAGTGGTTGTAGAAATACATTTTATGGTAATGTGTTGTCAATTTTATTCTCTTTGTACCTATGTCAAAGCATGCTTAATTGTTATGCATTTTCAACTTTCAGATTGCACCTAGTGTTAATGGGTTATTCCTAAAAGACCTGAAACAAGTTTTAAGAAAGGAACAATGTGATGTAAGATTAAAGTGAATTTTTCTTAAAACAATGGATTAAATATTGTGAATATAAACAATTATAGATTAACTATTTATGTATTTTGTTTCAGGCTACATTACTCATTACTGCAAATGTTCCCAGTGCTAAGAAAATCATAATTCATGGGCCCGATGCAAGTGGTATACCATCACAATATCCAATCCATGAGGTATTTTTTAAATTACATTCCTAATACATCTAGGCATGTAACATTACAGATTTCAGGAAATATGTAATATTGTATTATAATGACATGCATATAAAAGTTGGGATTATTAAATGAACAACAGAAAAATATTTATCAAGAAAAATAAATTGTTTTATTGTGTTCATTTAATGTTAAATATGATTAGTTATTTAATTTTTGCTGGCAATTAAATAATGAGCTTAATATCTACTCAAATTAGGGAAAATTCACTTGCTTTTTTTATTTTCTTGCATATAGTTGAAATATTTTCAGAATATAAAGAATTTTAAATTATTTCTAATTTTTTTGAGGTTATTAATCACATATTGAATCTAATTTAAATTATTATTGAAAGTATCTGACCTAACAGACTTTTATATCTTTGATTAAGTAATAATTAAATAACTAACTTATTTTAAATTTCAAATGAAATATACCTCTGTAAAACCTATAAAAAAAACAATATCTTAAATACTTTAATTTGTATTTATTTAAAATGATTTAAATTTTAAATTCATACCAACAATTTATATATATTATACAAAAGCTTTTTTTCCCCTCAAAGATAGCTTATAATCTTATTTCTAAATGTGCATCTAGTACAAATATGGGTTGTGTAGTATAAGTCAACAATACAGTAAGATGTAGATATTATTTTTTTCTTTCTATTTACAAAATTCCCATGTACTTTTGAATGAAATGGATTGTCCTTCAGAAATATTATGATTATAGATGCTCTTTTTGTAACTTTTTATTTTAATGTTTTGAAATAACAGTTATAAATTTATTGTTATTAAGGTAATTATACCAAGGAAAAACTTTTTTTTTCGTGGGAAAAAATCTATTATTTAGTTTTGTAATTATTTTGTTTTAAGTTAAATGTGAATCATTTAAAAGTTCAGCAAATTTTATTATCATGTCAAGTAAAATATATCTATATAATCTAAAAATTTTGCTGATAAAAAAAATTGAATCTTCCCACTTTTTACATCATTTCAGATCTATTTTTAATATTTTGATTCCTTTGAGCCCTTGTTAATTTAATGCAACGAAACTTTTATTGTTACTGTAAACTTTTTATTAATATGATATCGATACTGTCGATGTTTTAGTAATGTATAACTTTATTACATTTAAGGATACCCAATTTTCTCTCATTTTGCAAGATAGTTTGGATTTCTTTGGGATTGATGAAACACAACATAATGCATATTTCTTAGTTGACACTAAAACAAGTAAGAGTTTATTATTTATGCTCTATTAATACTTTGTTTTAAAATGAATTAAAAATAAAATATCTGTTACATATTTTTAGTAATAGTAATTCTTTCTGAGATTAAATTAACATTCTTTTGTTGCCTTTGAAAATATCTTTAGTTTGAGTTCTTAGAATAGTAAAATTTTTCAAGTTAAATATTTCTTATAAATTAAACGTTTTTCTTCTGTAGCATTTTTAATACTTTTGATTGTTAAATTAATATTTTTATTTTATTATAGATATGATGCATTGTCCAGAAAGTTATGTAAGGGACTTTTATTTTTTCAAGCGATCTCAGTATCCTCAGTTATCATTGATTCATATGAATCCTGATTTAGCTTTTGAAACTATGCAGAGTCAATCTTTCAAATTACGTTTTCTTGAATTAGGAAAAGTAAGTTTTGAAAATGGATCTTGTTATTAATTATTATTAATATTTTTAGTTATTAGGTTTTTATTATTATGATTAAACAAAAATGTTTTAAATTTTTTTTTAGGAAATGATTATTTATGTATGCAAAATTTCTGAAATTCAGGATCAGTAAACTCTGATACTAATTTATTATATACCCAACTCTTTTTTTATGTGGTAGATACATTCCTTAGAAAACTGAGCAAAGAAAAGGCATGTAAAAAAATAAGCGCAATGTATGTTAAATTTACAGATATTTTCCACTATTTTAAAAAATCATGTAAGAGGAAAAAAATTTTTTCCCAAAAAAACCCATGCAAAATTGAAATCCATGTGTTACATATTTATAAAACAATCTATTTTGATTGCAAGAAAAAAATAGTGTACAGTAAAAATTTAGTTGATAGATACATACAACATATAAAAATTCAAATTGAAATTAGAAATAAAACTATTAACTAACATCTGTTCATCACTACTTGATAACAAGTGTGCACATTTTGATTCAAATGAATTTCATCTGTTATAAAGTCTGTTATTAGCGGCTGTTTTTTTTTTAATTTCTTTTTTTCAAGCTGCTTATATAATTCTTAATATCCTGTTGTACTAAAGATAATGCTGAAGCTTTAATGTATTCTCTACGTTAGGATCATCAGAAAGCTTCGTCATTATTGACTTCTGTGTAATCATAAGCTTTTCATGAATTCGATCAAATCATCCTCATCCAAAGGGCTTTAACACAAAATGCAATTATATAGCTGCAGAATGAAATGTTGTGTTCAGGTTGAAGTGCAACAAAATAAAGGAAAAAGTTGTTTGAAAATTTTTAATGTATGTTTCTTCACTGTAAAATTTATGGCACTGTTTTTATTTAGTATAGATTATTTTAATTATTTTTAGATTAATTAGCTAAATCACAAAAACTGTGCATTGACCTTGCTGTTTTGTTGAGCATTACTATTGGTTGTTAATGTTTGAAAATATGGATGAGAAAAATTAATTGAAGAGTCTTTAAACAAATTTTCAATGAAAGATTTATCAAAATATACAATTTTTAAGCGCATGCTATTATTGGAAAAAGAAAAGTTTAGTAAAATTTATGTATATTAATTAATGTAATATGTATTAATAACTATAATAATGTTATATTTTATGTGTAATAAAGGTAATGTATATAAAAAAATTAACACTATTTTTTCATTAAGAAGTTCATTTAACTGAAAACCAAACATATTGATATTTATATGTCATCTTTAATTTTTTGTGTAAATATAGGTATTGATGAGCTTGGCAATTTCAAATTCAAATACTCAGATATCTCAGAGAGTTTTCTTTTTACATGAAGAACTTATGAAACTGCCTTCATTTCCCCGTAAAGCCTTGGAGTCTGATTTTAATCTTTATACTGGAATGCTTGGGAAAGTAAGTACAAATAATTATTCAAATTTCAAAAATAATTTTTAAAAAAAATTTTTTTTTTTTTTTATTGTAATAATGTTCTGACCTATTATATTAAAGTTAATTAATAGATGTATTTTAAGTTTTTGATTTGAAAGTACTGTGTAATAATCTTTTGTTTTTCTGTGAATTGTTTTTAATACTATTTTCCATTTTACATTTTTTCTAGGAAATGCTTGCAATGGACACATTACATAAAATGGTTTGGGTTAAAGTGAGTAAATTTTTACTTCATCCTCGCACACAAAATATGGGACTAAATTCATTTGAGAAAGAAACTCACATTAATTTTGATATTAGGATTGAATTCTTTTTATCTCCCTTAAATTCATTTCCATATGAAAAGAATTGAGTTTTTACTGTGATCTGCGTTAAAATTATGCCTTTTAAAAAAGTTAAATGAAGATAAAAATATTGATTGTGTGATTTGTCATTGTAATTTTCATTATTTTATCTTTGAATTAAAAAAAAAGTATTACTTTAAAATATTACCATGTCCTTGTAAATGTTGAGTTTATATTTTTTTTATGTAATATTTCTGATCACACATGATTTACTGCAAATGCTTAGCTTAATCGATTTTCAACTTTTTCTTTTTAATTAGCAGTTTTTTGTTTCTACTGTGTATGTGGCATAATTGAATTTCTTTATTCAGTCTGAAAAAGAAGTTATAGTAGTAATTATAAAATGAACTAAGAAGTAATATATGTTTGTATTTTTTTGGGAACATTTAATGTTATCCTGTTCCATTATTATTGTTAAGTGCAGGATTGAAATATCTCAACATGGAAAGGGGAGACGCTTGTGACGCGACTCTTGCCACACCTTTTTTTTTAGTGTTATTGCTTACATATTGTGTGGGTGAAACAAAGAACTTTTAGCAGCCCACTGTGTTTTTTTGAGTAGTGTCTATTCATTTGTGAGAAACCACTGTTGATCATTTTAGTGCTAACATTTATTGAAAATATGAACTATTTAGTAATGAGTTCGAAAAGCATATTTGATGAATTGTTTAATCTGTGTGAAGAAACAGATATAGATAAATTTGTTGAGGAACAATTAAATATTCAGGAAAGTATTGATGATGAGTTAAAAAGAGAAAATAAAAAATTGAGCTCTCACTCTTAATTCAGAAGTGATTACCGAAAGAATTTCATTAGAAGCGGTTTAAGCTTCCTAAATTAACCTTGCCAACATTTAGTGGAAATTTACATGATTGGATACATGTTAAGTGCAGGATGGAAACATCTCAACATGGAAAGGGGAGACGCTTATGGTGCAACTCCTGCCATGCTTTTTTTTAGTGTAACTGTTTACATATAGTGTGGGTGAAACAAAGAACTTTTAGCAGTCCACTGTGTTGTGTTTTATTGAGTGGTGTCTATTAATTTCTAAGAAATTGCTATTGACCATTTTAGTGCTAACAATTATTATTATTTTCTTAGAATATTTTGTAAAAATATTTTGTCTGTGTTCAATTTATAAATTTAGTGCAAGTTATAAAATAAAATACAAAGTACCAAATCTACAAATTTCATGGATCTAACCCACAAATCTTTTATTATTATTGTAAATATATTTAAGTAAATTAATGGAATTAATTTTTTAACTTATTAAAAAGAGTAATATTGTCTTGAATGTCTTTATTTTTAAAAAATGTTGCGATTTAAATACTTATCCTAGAAATTTTCAAAATCATTTCAGCTTGTTTCTCGTATGTTTGAAGCTATGGCAGGTCTTTTTGTACATTCCTCGGACATACATCTCTTCTTAAATGTTGTCAATGGATCCTTAGTTCTGCATCCTGAAGATGCTATGATTCTGCGTTTATGTATGGCCACATTTTTAAATGCTGCTTTACAGTTCAAAAACATATTTGCATCAAATGGGTATTTATAAATTTTTTTTATCTTTTAAATTTACAATGAATTAAAAATTCAATTTCTAATGATAATAATTTTTTTTCTTTTTGTTCCAGATACTTGCTTATTATGCCTACAATTTTACGTATTTATTCTAATCATCAGACTAATAACTTGTTATGCCGCACCCTAGAATTTGTTTGCAAGCAGTTTTATATGTTACACAGAAAACCATTCATACTTCAGGTTGTTTTTCTTTTCTTTAAATTGCTATATACAACAATTACTGCTGTGTATGTATTCATACAAAACTTTTTAAGTAATAATTGAAAAAATTCTGTAAAACTTCTAAAGTTTTTTTTTTTTAAAAAAATAAGAAAATAAGGAATGAAATAATAAAGTAGATTGCCTAAAGTTTTAGAAATGTACATAGTAATGATATAAAATGCATTGAATTTGATGTGTAAAGAAATGCTGTAGTATACCATAAAGACCCTTCCACATTTTTTTATGCCTACTGAAGCGAGGCAAAGATGCGCATGTATCAAAATGTCTATATGTGAATTCATTGCTATTTCTGATATGAGATTGGTCCCCCCTCCTTTTGCCAGTTCTCTGTTATAAACATGATGTAAAAATATGCAAATTTTTATAAATACTACATTTTTTTTATTACAATTGAAATTTTGTGGGAGATTCATTTTTGTGTTTTGTTTATCATAAATATTTTTTTTTATTTCATGAATAAAATGAGTATTAAAGTGTTTTTAGTTGCATCTTTTATATTGAGTATTTTTTTTTTGTTGAATTGTATGCTATTTGTGAAAATATTTTGGGAGAATAATGAGAAAAAATTTTAACTTATTCCATTTATTATTTAGAATGGTTTAAATAAACAGTCAAATTTACAGAGTATTAAAACAAAAATAATGCCAAAAATCAATATCTTGTACACTTGCTATGTGTAGCCAGGAGATCACATATCTTGCCATGCTATCGAATCATGTGTATTTTAAATATCATGCTGAGGGCTGGTATTCTAAATTATTTGGTGTCAAATTTCTGTTATATTCTTCGTCTGAGTGATATGTGTGGATTACCAACTGGTATAACTCCAGACATGCTCAATAGGTAATACATCCGGAGAATATATAGGCCATGGAAGAAGAATTATTGTGCACTGAAAAAGGTTGTATTTCGAGTAATATGTGGACAAACATTTTCTTGTAGAAATATAGGTTTAGGAATGAATTACAGAGTGTGTAGGACCTTGAGCTCCACAATCTCTTTGATTCATAACTTATTGTTCAGGATACCCACAATTTGGAGTAAGTGAGATCGCCATGATATCCAATAGCACTTGGTGCTTGTCAGGTATGATATTGAAGATACTCCAGGATAAGACATGCACTTCTACAGCATTTAACAAGTATGCAACCACTGTTATAATATAGATTGTTGTGGATTCCATCTAAGGTGATTTATTTCCAGTCATTATGTCACTGGCGGCATTGGTAAGTTTATTTATAGAGACATCAGTGGTTCAGCATAATTGGAATCCTGGGCAAATGTATCCTTACGCATAGCCATTGTCACAGTAGATGTTGAACTGTGAGGGGAGACAATGACACATCTGTAGATATATTTCAATGTTGCACCAATTAAAGAAAGCCGGCTGTATGTTTAATACCACCATACTAATCAGGTATCTGTCATTCCATAGTCCATCTCCGAACATGCATCATTGCTGTGGTATTATATCCTCTGTGAATGGCAATTTCATGATATGAAAGTATACCCTCATGGAGAATGATCATACAACCTCATTCAAATTCTGTTAATTACTCATATTAAGCTTCACATTTTTTACAAGGAGTATTAACTTCTAATCCTTAATCAGCAGTCAACTGACAATGGATCTTTGTTGTGCTTTTTATGCATGGCCCACTTGGAAACTTAGAGGTGTTCTCTGTGTGTGACCATACCTGCATGATTACTTTGTAATTCTAATCATTGGTATATTTTAACCTGTTCTGAATTTTTTTCATTTAATTTGTATGATCTCTTCATGATGTTGTATAATTTTCACAAAAATGTAGTGCAAATATATTAGAGTTAATTCTAAAATGAGATAAAAATAATCTTATATTAGCAGTTAAAATATTGTAATGCAAGGCATTAATGTACTATATATATGAATTTTATAAATATATTGCATGTTAACATTATTAATGTATTATGTTTTTACATGACCCAACTTGTCTACGAAAGGGGGTCTTAAATTTTATTTTAAAAAATATTAAATTGTATTTAATTTGTATTAAAAATCTTAGTAAATTTTAATTTCATAAATATACAGGAAAGCATTTTATTATTGAAATATGTTAGCATGTAGCTGAATTGTGTTTTTGGATTTCTTGATTTGTACTGAAGTGTTGTTTTAGCTAAAGTAATATATAATATAAATATATTTTTCTCTATTGAAATGTTTAAAATTGCTTTATTAGATGTTTGGTGCTGCTGCTCCTATTTTGGATATGGATGTTCAGAGCAGTTATGGAGATGCTAGTAAGGTAAAAATATGAATTACTTGAAATAATTTATTTAATTTCTGTTATTTATTTAAAATTAGTAATACTCCATTCCATTTATTGTTTTAAAAACTTGTTGCCTGTTGTTTATATTTAAGATTAATCACTAAAATGGTTTAAAATTTTGTTTTTTAAGGTTCAACCGAAGGCTTTTTTCCAACTCTTGCAATCACTGGAACAGTACGTGGTCGATCCATTAGATATACTCGAATTGGTAGAAGTAGAGAAACCTCTGAGAGCATTAGATTTTTGCTACCAGAATGATCCAGATACACTTTCAATTCTGGATGCAATTTCTCTCTGTATAACAGTTGTATCTTATGCTCCTGATTCCCATCGCGGACATCAAATGCTTGTAAGTGTTTATTACAGTATTTACTCCAATGTAACAGCACTATTTTTCCAGTGTTAATGCTATTGCAAATTGGATGTGGCTTAGAATCGAAACCAAAACATTTGTTGGGGGGATTGAATTTCCACCCCTTTCAAAAAGAAAAATGTAGCCATCCATTTTGGCCCCACACATCAATGAATTATCCTATTCTGCAAATTTTCCCTGTATTCGGTCTATCCTGAACATTGTCTGCTCGTATTTTGGAAAGTTTTTTTGTAATCACTTATATATAAACTTCAAAGATATCGGTAATAGCATCAAGACAAGTTCACTATGGTTCAAATATGAAAAGGGAGTCAATTTTATATGTAGAAGAAATGAAAACAGAGTAGTGGCCACTGAAAATTGAGGTGGATGAAACAAATATATGTCGTTGGCTTAAATGAAATATAATTTTTGCTTTTAAATGTTCAATAGCTATAATAATCATTTTACATTCTTCTATGATACATTATTTTTAAAAAAATGTTGCATAACAAATGCATTAGTTGGCATGAAAGGCGACACCGTGTGGAAAAAGTCAGCTGTGACAATGGGAGTGACAAATCATTTTCAAAACATGATACTGAAGGTTAAAGTAATTATAAGTTTATGTATGTATTTGAAAGTTTTTAATTCTGGTAAAATTGTTTCTCATTAAAATCTTTAAAAAATTTCTTAAGTATCGGATGTTGTTGAGCCTTTTACACATTTTTTAAATTTTTCTCAAAAACGTGTATAGAATTGGGGGCGTGGCTTAGAATCGATGACAGCATTTTTTCACAAAAACATTATAGAAATTTGGAGGTGTGGCTTAGATGGTGGCTAAGATTCGAATAAATACGGTATCTTAAAAGCTATCTTATGCTACCCTTTGTTTATTTTATTTTGTAGTGATACACTAGTAAATATCTTTTCTTTGCTTTATGATATGCTTAGAATTCTTATTTTTTTAATCTTAGACAATTCTAGAGGCTGTATTACCTTTCTACTTGCGGCATCTACAGAATCTCACTACGAAAAAGGAAACTCCTGGTGGTTCCCGATCTGAGCTCAGCATGATACATAATATTTCAATTTGCATGAAAACTCTTATTAACAACTGTGATGCTCTTGCCAGGTATTATCAATTGTATGTTAGTCTTGTAAATAATTATAGTTTAAGAATTTGTTGTAATAAAATTGATTTTTTTTTGTTTTGTTTTGTTATTGAGGCTTGTTTTGTTTTTTGTTGTTTTGTTATTTGTTTATTATTTTTTTATTCAACTGCAATTTTTTGTTTTACTGAGAGAATATGAAATTAGAATGCTTTTTATGCTTCAGAGGACATTGGTCTGATCATATTTTGCTGATCATTACTTACAATTACTGATCTTTTATAAAATATTTTTATTTACAATATAATTTTTAAAAAAGAACTTTAAATTAAAATGTATATATCTATTTATTAAGTGAGCTTATGTAAATGTTATTAAATTTATTTTCTGGGATAAGTATTTCATGATCAATGTATTTTTTATTAATTGTGTGGAATAACTATTGGATTAAATATTTTTTTCTTTAATATTTATGTTGCGTATATTTTTCATGTTTTGGTATGAGAACTGGAATACACTGGTGTTCAAAATTAAGAGAATTTTCAGATTTGATTGATTATCTCTAGAACTGCCAGACAGATTTTAATGAAATTTGGTATGTTCATAGGGTTGATATGGGCAAAAAAATAACCATTCAACAGTTATAACACACACACATGTTTGGGTGTAACATTGATCAGAGTCAGAAGGTATGAAACAGCAGTTGCAAAATAGAAAAAAAAATTGTTTAATACCCCTCTTACAGATATACTGGTCTCGCTCTGAGATTTTGTACTAGAATTAAGGGAATTTATGAGTTCCTGAGGCATTCATCCCACTTGTTCAGCAACTCCGTTTTTAGAGTGGTTCTCGGAGGGGGATTACAAGTTGTAATTGTCCTCCCCTGAGGGTCTTAATCATGCTCTGTGGGAATGAGGTCTTAAGATCTGATTGGCTAATCCATCCGCCGAATCTTCTCACTTTCTAGATATTTGGTGGACCAGATGAGCTCTATGTGGCCTCGTGTTGTCATCCATTCAAATAAAATCAGGGCCAACTGCACTTGTGAAATGGCAAACATAGGGCTCCAAGACCTCATCCCTATAGAGCTCTCAGCAGTCATAGTGCCTCTGTCAAAGACATGGAGTTGTATGTGGACATCTAACATGATACTTGTCAAGACAATAACGCCTTCGTGGCCGTAATGATCGATTTCTCGGACATTGGAGGCCAGTTAGCATGTCCATGGTTCTCTCCATAAGAAAGTTCAGCGAGAATCACTGGTTACGCTGAACCGGGACTCATCAGTGAAGAGAATGCTCGCCTATCGATCCATGCGCCAATCTCTATGATTAGTGCACCTTTTTATGGTGCACTAATCATAGAGACCAATGGTAACCACCAATGGACTCTCCTGTTGGTAGAACCGAGAGGGATGAAAACAGCAAACAGCTCTCTCTCATCAAGTCTTCTCGAAACAGTAACCCTTGAAATTTGGGTTCATGTGGCCACATGCAACTCATGAGAAAGCTGAGATGCTGTAGCATTTCCTGTTATGCCTCGCTATATTGGGCAAATGGAGATGTTCTTTGGTTGTCATGGCTCTTGGACGACCTTGCCCAGGCTTTCTCTCAATGGATTCAATACCTTGAAACTGTTCCCATAAGTTGAACACAACACTGGGTATTAAATTTAATTTTCTGCAAATCTGGATTTGAGACTTGCTTGCTTCTCTGACTCACAAATTGTCACCCTATTCCATAATCTAAACATTGGTTGTTACTCATTCTTACTATTAAAATTTTAATTTAACCGATTATTGCAAAAAAAAAAAAACTAAGAAATTTAGCGAGTTGTTCTTGCAAATGAAATGCAGATTTCAGCACACTTGCTTATAAATTCTGTTACTTGACTAGCTCTGCCACCACACACGTATACGCTTATGTATTTGAGACATAAGATATACATCTTTGCTTTGAAGTAGTACTTCTGCATTTCACTCAAATCTTTGCATGAAATTCTACAAAGTATGTAAATTCCAGTAATTTTGAGCACTAGTGTATGAATACACACTTATCATTTTATACAGCCATTATTTAGAGTTTTCCTTGTAAAAAAGAAAATCTTTGAAGTTACTTCCATCATTATAAATTTGTTTCTAATTTATTGGTAAATTTTTATTATTTCATGTAATTCTTTTAAGCGTAGAATTGCATTATATACATGATAATTATTTTTATAGTTATTTTTGCTTAGATGCTTATTATCCATACACATAATCCTATCCATAATCTTGATTTATTCTAATATGTGTATTTAGAATTTTTTTACACCACTAATCATGTCATCTAATGTTATAAAATATATTGCTTTGTTTTCTATTCCATTATTACATGATTCTTTATTTAATGATACATGGAGATGAATAATTTGTTTCGATATGAAAACATCTAATTTCTTATCTGTGATATAATCTTAAATTATAAGTAAGGCTTTGTGGTAGATTATTGATCAAGGCCACAAACTCTTGGCCAACATTGGTTTCGAGTCTTGATGCCACTGAAGACCTGCTGTGTAGAGGGGCTGATCACATTAAATCTGTTGAGGCTCATAATCCTCCTGTTGACTTAGTATGGAAATTAGGTTAAAGGACTATCGGCTCAAGTATCATCCTCGTCACTTGACTTAAGTGGTCCGTTGCCAGTAACTCTCCTGTTGCTTTAGAATACATTAATAAGCACTCAGTCTCTGATTATAAGTACTCTCCATAAAATATTGATAAATTAACACTACCAAACAAAAAATGTGTTGTAGTAGAAAACTGAGTCAATTGAATATTTGTATAAGGGATGTTCTAATTAAATTGATTCGAAGTGTGTATCCACATAAGATGTGTAGGTACAGGAGTGAGACTGATACATAGATGTAAACAACAATATTTAATGAGTGAAATGCATCCAAAATCACCCATGGCGTTTAGGCATGCATCCTGTTGTTTAAGAAAGGTTACACATTCCGTCCACGAAGAACGATGTGGAACCAGTTCAGAACTGCAGCCTTTACGTCTTCCTTGGAGTAAAATCGTTGACCCATTAGGTTTTTCTTCAGCGGTCCAAAAATATCATAGTCACAAGACGATAGATCTTGACTGTAAGCTGGATGTTCCCAGACTTTCCAATTTTTACAGGCCAGTGCCTCAACACACACACCTTGGCGACATGCAGCCTTGTATTGTCGTACAGAATGATAACATCTGACAACAGCATACCTGGAGATTTGTTTTTAATAGCCTTATGCAGCTTATCAAGTATTTGAGTGTACCATTGGACATTGATGTAGAAGTCCAACTCCTTAAACTCCAGTAATAGGTGTCCCTGCAAGCTAAAAAATGACGTCAACATCACCTTTCTGGTTTACTGCTAAGCTTTGAATTTTTTGGGCCTAGGTGAGTTGGGATGTTTCCATTGCATGCTGACGGACTTCCCTTCCGGTTGGAAGTGGTAACACTAGATTTCACCCGCTGCCACCATATGCTGCAGAAAGTCGTCACCGCCATCTCATCAGGCACATATGCTGTTTCTTGTGGTGTTCAGACAGTATACGGGGTACCGATCAAAACGTTGAACTCATTTGCGATGTAACAAATGTTTTGATGTTTATTTCCCTTGATTGCAGTTCAATATCCGTTATCAGCTTCTCTGCCACAACTTTGTGCGCCTGATCGAGACGTGGCAAATCCATTGTCTCATGCCAACCGTCGCTAAACATTCTCCCTCACCTCATCACCATAAGCTTTGGCACATAAGTGTGTGTGTCATCATACACAGCCAGCATTATGTGATGAATATCCACCAGCTTACACCCTTCCAGTGTTAAAAACTTTATTACAGCTCACTGATCCGTTTTGGATGTAGTTGCATCCACACCAACCAATTTTAAATGAATGTCATGTCCTTATGAATGCAGTTATCACAAATCTGCTTGTGCACACATGTGCGTGGTGCATACACCTTCACTATCGTGTTTGCTTCATGAAAATACAAAAGAAAGAAAAAAAAAATTCTGATGTAACTCTTCGAATCACTTTCACTAGAACAGGCCTCATTTATATCATCTTTTTAAAGTGTTTAAAAAGTAATTTTTTGCATAAAAATTGAAACTTTAAATGTGTATTCCTTCTTTTCTTTCTACAGGAACTACACAGGCCCACAACGTACAACTGATTTACGTGGATCCAGTATAAAAAATATGTCAAGGGGAGCATGCTCACCACCTTATGAAGTAGATGATGACAGCCACTCTAAGTATGTATCATGATTTATGGTAGAAACTTATATTTCTATATTTTCATTGAATTTCTGAAATGTATTTAAGTAATTTTTATTGTTTTAAATAATAGTGAGAAATTTTAATATAAAGAAGTATTAATAAGCATTTCAGTAACTTTTGTAGTATCACATAAAAGTTATTACTTCATACTCACATTAATTATTAGACATTTATATTTCTTGTTGAATTAGTTTTTAATTAGCTATGCAGCTCCACTTGTGAAACAGAATGTTTTCTCGCAAAATATTAAGAAAAATTGGAAGATTGTATGAGGTACTCTTAAATTTCTTGATTCGTTTTTAATTTTGTGCATGTACTTTATATATATGACAAAAGCGTGTTCGATTATTGTAGACATAATTCTATGAGTTAAATGTGTGTGGCCTTTTAAAAAGTTCATAGAATATCCATTATCAATTGTACTCAAGCTTGGTACTCATTTATCGACCCACTGAAGGGACGAAAGGCCGAGTCGGCCTTGCCCAACTCGGGATCTGAACCCCGGACCTGGGGTGTGGAAGCGCGATACACTACCACTCAGTTATAGTGCTTCCTTAAAAAATATAGGAAGAAAATAAGACCTTGCATTCAAGGTTATTGTGTATGAGCAGGTATGAGCTGTATTATATGCATTATTGGCTGTAAATCACAGCATTTCACAGAAATGGGCAATGACCTAATACCATATGATGCTAAAAAGTGGTGAGATTTACATTGGCATTTATGATTATAAAATCTTCTTAAAATGATCTTTCTTGAATTGAAAGGATCATTCTATCACAGCATTTCACAAAAATGGTTGATGAGCTAGTACCATGTGAATGCTGAAAGTCGATGAGATTTACATTGGCATTTATAATTGTTAAACATAAATATGTAATTGATAATTCAGAATCAGTACATAAATATGAAGTTTTATTATTGATGTGTAACATCTCTTTCCCCCCTCTCGGTTGCTGGATATTTGTTGGGAGTGATTTCGTGAAAAGGGACGGATGTGTGTAACAGGATGTGACGTAAGCGCGCGCTACTTGATTTGACCATTGAGAGTGCGTGGCTGTGTCTTTTCGCTACCCTCGTATGGGGGTCCAATTCTAGTAGCCATCAAGCACTCTAGCGCTTGACTCTAAATCCGTTAGTCACGATATTGGGGGACATAAGTGCGGCAGAATGCTTATTTGAAAATGGGCAGTGATTTCGGTGGTTGTATTCATTTCTTCGAATCAAACGGTTAAAAAAAAATTAAAGATTTCCTACATTTTGTACTTTTACCATATAACGAAGGTGGTTCTGCTCTTTTAAAAAAATTATCACTCGCTTCCCCTGATTTTGAGTGGTGACTTTAACTTTAACTTCAGTTTGCCAAAAGCTGAGCCGTTCATAGCTATTATGTATGATGAACTCAAGCTCGAAATGAACACAAATTAGAATGTTTCGACTGCTAACAGTGGTACTGTTATTGGTGCTGTTTTTCAACGGTTTTTAAATATTTTGAAATCACAAGTATATGTGTCATATTTTAGTTATAAGTCTATTGTCTCCGCTCTTCCACAAATTGAACAAGAATAATTATTTTTGATAAAGTATTGCATTACTCCTTTTGTTAATTAAATACAGTTTTCATTAAAGATATAATTATTCGATAGAAAATAATTTCCAATCATACCCGATTCATATTTTTTGCAAGAAAAAAGTTAATATTGCGTATTTACCATGATAACATGTCAGATGTTACACATCATATGCGACTACTGTAACACTTTTTTTTAAAATTATATCTTATAATAGAATATTTTTGAAATTTGAAGCCTAACTGTATATTGTTATATAATTAACAGACATTTTCCACATTTAAATTCATTTTAAATAAGTCTTGAAATAGGCTCCTGGAGAAGGATCATAAATGATAAATTTTGTTTTAGAAGAGATGTGTGTGTGTGTGCAATGGATATAATAAGAAAAATATCCTGTTGTGCAAAGAATTGAGAGGAAATTATATTATGTGTGTTAAGTGATAACCATTTTTGGACTGCACACTACATCAAATCTATTTCTTAGCCTAACATATACTTACATTTAATAAATGCTTTATTTATATATTACTGACTGTATGAATTGTGAATTTCTTTGATAATATCTCATTTGTAAATTACAAAATAAATTTGCATTTTAATTTTTAATGTAAATAATTTTTACCCAAATAATTGTAGAAGAAATGGGAATTTTAAATGATTTATTAGATGAGAAAATATGTTTTATATTTCTTAAATTGTATATAAAACTACAATAATATTATTTTTATAGTAGTTGTTTCATAAGGTCAATTTTGGTTTTCGATGCTTTGTATATTCATTTTTCAAATAAATTACATTTATGTTGGATTTTGTAAACTTTTAGATTGAAAACAATTTTTATAATGATTATTATTTCTTTAACCTTTATAATGTTTTTCAAAAAAAAAAAAAAAAAAAAATGTATCTTTTAAGAATTTAAGCATTTTTTGGCAATATAAGTAGGCCCAATGTTTCAAAACAAAATTTGAAGCTTCTTGATACCTCATGTAATGTATTAAAAATGTTTTTTCCTCAATCAGCTACTAAATTTGACTGTTTAAGATGCATTTGAGTACCTATTTTATCACAATTCTTGCTTAATATCAGAAATATTTCTTTTTGCAAAAATTTATTTGATGTTGCTATTAGGATATAAAGATTTACTGCATTGTGTATTATTTATCATAACATTTTTTTCCTTGTTACATTAATTGTATAATAATTATCTCTAAAATGCAATGTAGTTTTTGCATAATTTTTCTTTTACTATTATATTTATGTTATAGTGATATAATGTTTGTGAAGACTTAACAGTAGATTACTTTGCCAATTTTTCAAGGAAAAAGTACATTTCATAATTATTTATTTTGCTATTATGCTAAATAATCAGTAAAATTTTTAAAATCAATCTAGGTTTATGACAGACAGCTATTACAGTTCTCGTAAACCACAACAGCAACAATATGATCGTCAAATTGAAGACAGTGATATTATGAAAACAGAATTTCGTCGACCAAGAGATGTTTTACTTAGTGTCGTGTCTGAATTTCACACTATATGCTCAGCAAGACTTGCCGATTTAACCCAAAAACTTAGAGATCTGTCAAGCAAGTCAACTGAACTTTTAGACCAGAAATGTCATTTTGTAAGTTTTGTATAATTTACAAAATGAGATATTTTTATCTTTTAGTTGTGCATTTAGACTTAATAGTTTATTTTTAAAAAAATGTAAATTACGAGATATTTCAAAGAGTGATGATTTGGATGAAACGAGTGCTATTTTTAGACTAGTACAGTAATACCTCGACTTACGCGAACCCGAAGTTACGCTATTTTGAAATCTCGTCGATTTGTCTTTTGTCTGAAAAAAAAAGAATGGGTAAAATTAGTGATTGGTAATCTGATTAAAGGAGTTATCGATCTTGCCAGACAAATAAATTTGGAAGTGGGTAGTGATGACATTCAATAACTGCTGGATTTCCACAATTAGGAGCTGACAATGGATGAGCTCATAGAAATGCATGAGCAAGAGCAAGCAATTGAAGAACTTGAGTCATTTGACCCAGTTCAATCAGAAGATCGAATGGCGGTAGGGAATTTGACAGATGGCCTCAGTTTAATTGAAAAAGAGCTACAAATTTTAGAAAATACAGACACCAATGATGAGCGTATTTTTTTAATGCAACAAGGAATTTTTCTTCCTAAATTATAATTTTCTTTTGTCTCCGGAACCAAATAAAGGTAATTTATATGTATTTCCTTGTGAAATTATACTCTGACTTACGCCGTTATCACTCAATCACACTATCGCGTAAGCTCGGGGTATTACTGTAATCGAATTCATGATTTGTATTGCTTTTAATAATTCCATGAAACATTAAAAGTTTCATCCTCGGAAAAAAAATAGGAGCAGCTTCTATATTAAATTGGATATTACAGCTCTCATGCGGCATTAGGTGGAATTTAGAAAAAGGATATACCAAATCAATTATTCTCACCATTTGAACCTGATTTGAAATTACAAGATCTGCTGCCATAGTGTATCTGTGTAGAGTGATATTAATGTAAATTAATTAACCAATATTATAGTAAAAATATTCTTAAATTTTTTGCTTTATAGTTTCCATCAAAAACCTCATAGATCCTTTTTTCCAAATACTCTTTAATATCTACCTTTTGCTTGATATTAAAAGAACACATTCCAAATTTCAAACTTTTTGAAAAGTTCATTCATATTGACTCAAGCTTTCACTTTGATTCGTATATTTGCTTTTTCCTATTAAGGTCTTTAACATTAGAAACGTTTACTGCAGTTGCAATGGATCATTTTGATGAAAAATATATTTTTTAAATTTTATATGTGAAAGGTATATGTTTTAAAAGGATATCTAATTTAAAAGTAAAGTTTAACTGCTACATAACACTTTGAAAGATGTGATGAAATAATGTTTTCCTCATATTGTATTTAATTTTAATTTATTAAAAAATAGATATTTGTTTCAGGGTGGTTTGCTACCAGACCGACAAACTGATAGGGTGTATAGGGGTACATAAACGACTCAGAATCACATAGGAATACAGGGTCGAAAATGCCGCAGTTACGAGCTATGATGCAAAGAAGCAGAAAAAATAGCAACACATTAATGGGACAGAAAACGTTTTATTGAAAGGTTGTACTTCAACAGGTGCTCGAAATTACTTCCAGGATTCGTCTGGTAGACCTGACAGTGACGCTGCATGGAATCCCTTACTCTCTGGAAAATTCCTGGCATGTCTCTTATCCTCTCAGTAGCTACAGATATTCGAACGTTTACTTCATTTGAAGAAATAGGCGTCTCATACACCAAACTCCTTATGTGAACCCAGAAGAAGAAGTTCTTGCATTTTCGAACACCTGTTGTAGTACAACCTCGCAATGAAATGTTTTCTGTCTCATTAATGTATTGATGTTTCTTTGTACCATATCTCACAACTACGGCATTTGCGACCCTGCATTCCTATGTCCTATTCGTTTGTCTCTGTGCCCCCTACCCACCTTACCAGTTTGTCGTTCTGGTAGCGAATCCCCCTGTATGTGTGTTTATATTGTTATAGAAAAATTTGACTTCGTTTTATTTGCTCAGCATATGAATATAAAATAAGAAATATTATGAAATAAATATTTATTGTAAAATTTTGTATAAAATTTGACTAAGTTTCGAATCATATGGTATTGTGTAACGTAGTGACGAGGTAGCGTTTTTAGTCACACAGCAAGACATTAAATGAATTTATTTTATTCATATTCTACGTCAATATTATTTGAATTCAAGTAGTATAATGTAAATTGTAGACTAATTAGTCTCTGTTTGCACGTTAGGATAACAAAATACAGTCCCGTGTTGAATTGGCCTCACGGTTACCTAACCGTTGTGCAGCCGTCGGGTAGTTGTTTCTCTGGAGGGTATTGGTCCTACGAAGTTCCTCAGCATCACAAGATCCCCTAGAAGACTCCGCTCGTTCTCACCATCACGATCCGTCCAACTTGTGAATAGCCTGTCCTCCCGTTTCTTTCTCTTTCCCAAACAATCAGCTCTCGTCCCGATCTCCTCTCTTCGATCTCTGATCACCCAAAAATTATCCTTTTAAAGTGCCCCGGGGGTGGGTCCACTACATGCCCCTCGTCATTTCTCATTGGCCGGCCCACAAAAGTCTGCACATGGCCCTCGGACTCATTAGCGTCCTATTAGAGCGGACCTAACAATTGCTCTCCCTAGTCCTTTTTGAATGCACCGGCGTCAGACGACTCGTCCGAACATCTGGACTCTTTGTCCACCAAGTCACCATTCCCTTTATTGAAGAAACCTGTCACCGTTCTCCAAGGCGTCAGTCCGCTAAGTCAGACAGGCCCCCATCAATGGATACATAATGGGACTCCGTCTAGCCTATTATGGTTACAGCCCTACCGACATCGAGGATCAGAATCCAAACAATGGACAATGACCCCAAAGCCACGTGCTCAGTCTCCGAGCTACCTGCTTTAATCTATAAAACTAGGCATGAATAGACGGGTGTGGGTCGTATCAAAGTGCCGTCGTTACAGTATTTTGAAGGTTTTACTACTTAATATCAACCATCATTTTATTTTTGGAAAATATAATTTTTGCTTATCATAAAAAATAATTTATGTAGATAACTTGATTTATATTTTTATTTTTAGAGACTAGCTGAAGTGGCTCACAGTCTTCTCAAAGTTGCTCCCTATGATCCAATAACCATGTCTTGCCGTGGTTTGCAACGTTACATGAATGAAGTGCTTCCTCACTCAGAATGGGCACAAGAAACAATGAGACCTGCTTTAATTATGGTTCTACGGCGCATTGAAAAGACTTTCAGTAAAATCGCCAAGAAACCTACTATTCGTGTTAGTTTTTTACTTAATGAATTATTTTAAATTTCTTTATCATCTCTAATTCGTTTTTAAGGTTCAAAATATTAGCTACTGCTAAAATTAGTTACTATAATATACTCAACTACATATTTCATTGCACGTTTTTTCTTATTTTAGCGCTTAACTGATTGGAATGCTGCCCGATCCCTTCTTAAAGGTTTGTTTTTAAGTTCATTTTATTTTATTCTAATTTTGCAAATAATTTGCTTATTTTGTTTTTCTTTCTTTTACTTATTTTAGGTGTATACCTCACATTATACCGACATCCATATATAGTTCATTTGCCTCATCTTAAGGTAAGTTTTTGTTAATATAATTTAAGGTATGTCCTAAAAAATATTTTAAAAACCTCATTGAAGCAAAATGTAAGAATAAATGACTTAAAATGTTTTCAAATATAATAAAAAGAATAAATTTTTAGCGCATTATAAATTAATTTGGGTAATCCATAATTATATTATGAATTTTCTTTTGCATT
>BMAV01007038.1:280430-294272 GCA_019973955.1 Trichonephila inaurata madagascariensis
TCCGGACACAGTCTCCGAAAAACTGGAATTTTGAACTATATGGCAAATTGCAACAGTGGCAAGACTGCATTTTTATGTAAGGACCGTTGTCTATATCTAGGCCTAGGCCTACCATCATACATCATCATTACTTATTTAGCCGAAAATCTATAGTTGGTTAAGCTGGTATGCACCTAGGTTTGTGAGTTTGGGGTCACGCACATTTATTTGTTCTGGGTTATTGTTTGTATGAGTTTCTGACAAATTATACTATATACTCTTTCTTTTAAGGGTCATAGGGGGTAGGGGTAGCCTGGTGGCCAAGGTCATGGACTCGTAGCCGGTGTGTCATGAGTTTGAGCCTAGTGCTGCTGAAGATTCGCCGTGTAGAGGGGCTGATGCACGTTAAATCTGTTGAGTGTGACTTAAAATTACGAAATCCATCGCCCAAAGCCCTCGTGTAGCTGAAAAGGGTGACATTAATAATTAATAGTCAGTCACTCACAGGGGTGCTACTGTCTCAAGAAGTCTTAAGACGTCCTAGATCAGGGGTGACGAAACTTTATGGATCAACGTGCCATTTTTTCTGAAAAAAATGTTTAATGAGGTATGGACGTGCCGTCAAATAGTTTTTACTTGTGATTATTGGGAAAATTATAAATACTAGCAATTCAAAACTCTTTATTAACTACAAAAAAATACTTTTGTACTGTGTTGTGGCAAATGTTTTAGTTATACGTGTAATTTAAATTGAAGTAACATAAGTATGGTTCCTGTTGTTGCAGATTAGATGACAAATAGCTTACATTATTATTGTAAGACAATAACAAACGAGTGTGCTCCCTGCCGCCTCGCACACTACGACCGAACACTCCGAGTTTGGTCGTAATACTTCATAGTGAACTTTGTTATTTTGAACTAAAATGCAAACTGTTTTGATCGGTGGCGTGCCCCAAACATTGTGTCGCGTGCCATTGGTTCGCCGTCCCTGTCCTAGATATTAAAAATAGTTTTCTTTTTTTTATTGTATAATTTTTTGATATTTATACTTCTTTGTTGGTTTCATTTCAAAGTGAGAAGTTGAGATTTTAAATACATTTAATTGAATTAACATTTTTTTTTAAAGAAAAGATAAATATATTTATAAATAATGTCTTTCTTCTTGATTGAAATTTTTAGTTATTTATTAAGTTAAAATCATTATTACCGTTTTCGATGAATTTTTTTAAATTCACTTAGCTTTTAAAGATAATGTGCATTTCTGAAAAAGGGGCACCCTTATTAACTTTTACAGTTCTCATCCTGGTTAGAGTAAGCTTGTCACTCTTGATGGCTTAAAAATAAATCAGTTATGATGCTGATGTATTAATCTTCGAATTTATTAATATAACTAACAAACTTTTTCTGAAATTCGATATCCCCCCCCCCCCCCTCCTACACACACACACACACACACAAACAAACATATTTGTTCATCTTTATAACAGCTTAGGTTTCAGATTTAAAAAGGTTTTTCTGCTTGAAAATTTCTATATCTTAAAAGTTTTAGATCTGAATTTCCAAGAAGTGTATCATACATTTGACAATAACATTTTTCAAAGGTATTTGGACCAATCAATAAACTTTTTTCCATTTGAAAAATGTGAAAAGTTTGAATAAAAATGTCGTTAAAAATACCGATTCTTAAATATAATTACAAAAGTAAGTATAAATTAACTATAGGAAAGATTTTTGATGCAGTATAGCAGGCTTTTGCATTACCGCTTATTGTGTGAACTTCTTTCTAGATCAAAAACGATACATTGTAGTTATATTTTTAGGCTCTGGGATAAAAATATTTCATACTAGGTGGCGAGTAACAGGATATAATAATTACTCATTTATTTTATATATTTTATTATCCTAACAACTGTATTAAAACCACTAAAATATGCAGTTTTCTAAGAGCAGGGGATAGTATTCATTTATTGGTAAACGTATGTAATTTCTATCGATTATAAGTATGGTTAAAATAAATAGAAACTCAGCAATTATTTAAGCCAGTGTTTTTTCTTAAAGTTGTTCATGGACTCTGAGTTTGTCCTTTATTGATGAGACCTTCCACGGACGTCTTAAGACATGGGCCTACTGGGCCCGGGCCCAGGGCCTCGACCACAATGGGGGCCTCGTCTCGTTTTCGACTAGGCAATCAGATCATGATTCGAATAATTTCAACGGCCAATTGTAATTTTCCGGTTATATTTTCCGAAAATCTGACAATATGTCAACTGGCTACATGTGATGACCGTCGTCCACGTATAGACCTTGGCCGGCCACCATACACCATCATTATTCACTCGGTCAAAAGGCGGCAGTTGGTCAAGCCGGTTTGTGCGATTGTAAGCCATATATATTTGTTTCATGTTATTGTTTGTACGAATACTTGACAACGTATGTTATGTACCGTCTACTTTTAAGGGTCATAAGTGGGGCTTACATTTGTGTTAGGGCCCAGGGCCTCAAGAAGTCCCTGAGAGCCGCCCCTGGTTACAACTTTGCGTGGAGGAAGTTAGTTGAATAACAAATTTATTAATGGACAAGGAGGACTACACGAAGGCAAATCAACGTATATACACAAAAAAAATAGTAAAACAGATTATTTATAGTATTGGAAAATTGCACTCGTTATGAACAAGCTTTACAGCGTTCCGAAAGGTGCTCTGGGAAACAGTTCCACTCTCAGGAACTCGAAGCAAATTAAGTGTTTCTGTCTTATCGCAGACAACGCACAAACAGGTTCTGATCTCGTCTGACTGATTTCTGAACTCCACTGACTTTTATACAGCCTTATGGAAATTTTCAGAAGGGTCGATCCAAGTGAATTCTCGAAGGTTCCTTGTAATTTAATTTGTAGCCAAATCTGTCGCCTAGGACGATAATGCCGCCAAACTGGTAGTGTCGATTTAAGCTCATTTCAAACCCTGGGTGCAAAAGATCTAAGGGCCCTCTTGGCGCTGGAGAATCAAAATTTATAACCAGAAAATCTGCTTAAGTCCAGGTTATCCCGGCCTTACCGAGGCCCCCCCCCCCTCCTTGTCCGGGCCCGTGGACGCCCTCCCCTAGTGTCTAATGCATAAACTGGCACTGCAAACTAGTAACCCGGCTCACATTTTATACGGTTGCCATAATCTTATTGAAGTTAATGCTAGAAAGCGAACTTTCCTGTAAAACTCAATTTTCCTCAAGGAGAGTGTTACTGCGGGGAAAAAAACATACGTGGATGTTTCAGTATATAGAAGCAGAAGTCTGAGAAGCCGCATACTGCTCGCTAACCTTTACACTTTGATTTTTTCAAACCTTAAAGCATTTTCTCTTACATAAAGTATTCCTTTTTACTTCAAAGCATTTTAAATTTAAGTTTAATTCTTAACTTTTTAAATTTTATTACTTTAATGCAGTTTTGGGCTAAGGTAAAGCCGATGTAATGCTCACCCAAAGTTCCAATGATTGGAGGTGAAGTTTCCCTGCAGGAAACAGGAACTCTGCAATCGCTAGCTTTGATTCGCTAATCTCTGCTCTACGGGGTGGTCGCGGTAGCCTAGTTGTCAAGGTATCGTGGCTGGTATGTCACGAGTTCGAGCCCGATCCACTAAAGACCCGCCGTGTAGGGGAGCGATGCACATTAAATCTGTCGAGAGCTGAAAAGTCCCCCCGTTGTAATGGTGTGGTAGTTAGGAGAGGGGGATGCCAGCTCAGGTGTCGTCCCCGTCACTTTATCATGATTCAGAATTACGAGGTCCGTCGCCAAAAGTCCTCGGGTAGCTGAACAGTGCGATGTTAATATTCACTCACTCACTCTGCTCTACAGGCTCATTTTGTGATCGAATGAATTTCATTGATTTCCCATTTTAGACTCATTTGAACAATACTTACACTGTGAGTTTAAATTAGTAAAGTATTTTAGTATTTTAAGTAATAAATATTCAAGTTGTCTGTTTTTACCCTTACGGTTTCGGTGTGAAATCAAAATTGAGACGAACGATAATATTTCTTTAAATCATTTTTGAAGAAAAAAATTTTTCATTATAATTATTTGGTATTTGGAATTTTAACTACCCGTAAAATCCACGTTATACCATTAAATTCCCTAGTGAAAAGTAAATAATAATAATAATAATTTTATAGTTTTTATATTTTTATTTTCGAAAAAGAAGGGTTTCCCCCCTCCCCCCAATTATGCTTACTTTTTTATGTGTGTGTTGAAATTTTCGTGATTAGATAAAAATTAATTGAAATCTTAGAAAGACTCAAATTCGAGTTCTTTTAGCACAAGTTATTTCAAACATCCCTTCTGCTGTTTTAAAACAATATTGTTTGACTTTTTTTGTTGTTGATTCATAGCTGATTCTGTGAGTCAACCTCCATCTTGCCCAACGAGCCCGGTCGGCGGAGTCCAGTCGCCGGATCCGGATTCCGATACACATTTACCGAGACACCGCCTCCAGCGACAGAAGGCTCCGAGCCGCAAGACCTTCCGCTACAGGAAGTCCCACCGAGGAGCGGGTTGGGCCGCCCACACTGAAGAGGAAAGTGGAGGGGAATCCATAGCCATGATCTCGACCAAACCTACCACACAACAGACTCTGACAGAAGAAGATAATCCTCATGCTCTACCAGAAGTGGCTTTCATTCAGAAACAAAGTGTAATGCTTATTTTTTTTAAAGATATCTGACAGCCAGGTTATATGCTTATGATTGAAAGCTGTTTAAATTGGGAGGGCTGTGTAGCAAAATGCCGTGAGCCGTTTTATAACTGGCAAAATAAAAAATTTCAAAAATAATGTTGATTAAAAGATATTTTACTGTAGCTTAATGCAGACAAGAGGTTTGATTTTGATGAGAATTTGATATTCTCTTTTATCCCTTTCAGGAACCGTGTTTTCACAGTAAGACCACTCACTCATACATTTTATTCATACGTAAAAATCAGCAATTTAATAAAAATTGATCTGGAAGTGATTTTACTTCTAGTCTTTTTTCTTATCCCGCTGGTCTGAATCACAGCAGATCCAACAAACTCATGTTTGTTTACCCTTGCAAAATCTTAAAACTAAAATAGGCCTTTTCAAAAGGTCCTCTTGTACCAAGTCAACGCAATCAAGTAAATGTTGCGGTGTAGCCTCTGCATCATTACACTTGGTGCAAATTGGAAAAGTCTTGGCACCATGGGAGAATCTGAGGGACTTATATGCATCGTAGACAGTCGAGAAAAAGTAATTTGATCTCTCCTGTCACTTTTTAAAATTGACTGACGCTCCACAACAGAGGTCGCTAAAGTGGTGGTCCATGGACCACTAATGGTCCACGAGAAAATTTCGCTGGTCCTTAGAAAAATTTGGAATGTATTTACTTAACACGTTAAGTTATGTTTTAAAATGCATTGAAACATAATTCAATTCATAACAATATGTAAAAAGTTATAAAAAACGCTACTTCATAGAATAACGCTACGGTAAATAAGTCGTACTACTGTAGCTTCAATGTTTTAGCTACATGTTTTGTCTTGTCTCGTTTCGCACTCTTTTAATGTTTCGCTCTCCTCTATGTCACATATGTACATCAGTTTGAGCATTTAAAGGTGGGCTTACCGGACGTATTGAGTTCAATATATATTCTATCTCAGCTTGAAATAAATGCAGTTCCCCGTCTTGCAGTAACAACATTGGATCCAAATATCCATGATCTTATTTCAAGTAATCAAGAACATCCATCACACTAGGAATGTATAATTCTAAAAGTTTGATATACTTAAACCATTTTTTAATTGTTTTGTTTTTACAGTTTTTGTTTATTTTATTATGGTTTATTAATAATGCTTTCATAATTTGGTTACAATTGATAGCTTCATTTTATTATCTAGGTTTTTGCATAACAATTTTTTTATAAATACATTTAACACTTAAAAAATCCTATTAGTGGTCCACGGGATTTAAATTATGAATTTACTGGTCCGTGAGGTAAAAAAGTTTGGCGGCCGCTGCTCCAGAGCACTGACAAGGATACCATGGATGCAGTGGCGGTTGTTTCCAGGAGATGTTTATGGAGGCTTTATATTTCGAGTGTAGTACAAGGAATGTCAGAGGTTCCTCATTGACCTGAGTCATTGAAGTACCAACCTTTGCAAGGTCATCAGCAACTTCTAAATGTGAAATTTAATAGTAAAAGATCACCCCCAGACCAATTTTTTTTAGTTTATACTCTGACTTTTATACACGAAAGAAATGTATGAATAGGTGGTCTCAGTATGCAACCACAGACCCTGAAAGAGCCATAATAATTCAACAAATTGTGATGAATTATTTCTCTTCTCAATCGTAAATTCTTGTCAGCCAATTTTTTTTTCTATTTCATTTCTTGATTATTTTAGGTTATCCAAGTTCTAATTTTCCTGGGCTATACTGGAAAATCTTTACAAACATTTTAAAAAAATTTAACCAAACAACTTTAAAACCTAGCAACAATGAATTTTTTCCCTTGAAATTTACATGTATGAAACTTTGTATATTTCTTCCTAATTAGTAGGTTTGATGTAATAATTAAAAAAAGTTGTTTGCTATTAGCTTGAGTTGAATTGTAAATTGCATCATTTTAATTTTTAATATTTGAAAGACAAATTGTTAATGGAGGGGGGAAATTATGCAAAAATTATTTTAAATGGCTTTGCATTTGTAAATTTTCACTCTTTAATTTCAAGGGTTAGAAAAATCTTATTTGATTCAAATTTCTGTATTTATTCGAATCTAAGTCGCACCCCAAATTCTCAACTAGTTTTTGTGAAAAATAGAAAATAGTGTGAAAGGATTTATCGATATCCTTTTTTATGAAATTAAAAGAGGAGAGCTAATAAGAAATGAATGATTAGTTATTTTACTATTTTACCAACATTATAAACTTTGACATGAACATACATACATTCGCGAACCTGTAATTGCGCCATCTAATGAATTTTGTTTCACTTCGATTCTAAGCCGCACCCGATTTTCAGTAGCATTAAGGTAAGACTACGTTCGGAACCGTGATTTTTCAAAAGCATATAAATGGATAATATTTATAATATTTAGTGTCACTTAGATTTAGAAAATGTATATAAAATTGTTTTAAGAATAGTATTACAATAAAAAATTATTTAAGTATAATATTTTGACAAAAAATAAACATAGAATGACCCATCTTCAAAATATTCTCCTTTTGTGAAAAATGCTTCTATTATAATAGTATAATGCCTCTGTACAGAGGCTCAACTAGAATTTTTGAAATATGTAACTTAGAAGCGGGTTTATCCATGTTTTACGACAACAGAGGGAAGAAATTTTTAAGAAGAAAACGTCGATAATTATTTCAGTTGGTAGTAACTCTGAAAATAACGTGAATTTTTCAAAAATCCTAGTTCAGACTCTCGGGAGAAGTCTTTACTTTATATAAGCACAAAATATTATTATTTTAGAGGCATTTTTTTATAAAAGGAGATTTTGAAAAAAGGTTATTCTAAGTTCATTTTTTGCCAACATATTGTATTTAAATAACTTTTTTTTTGTCAAAATGTCCATAAAACGTTTTCATACATGTATTTTAATCTAAGTGACACTAAATATCGGGAAAATTATCCATTTATGCGCTTTTTTAAAATCAATCCGTACATTTTTCGTTGTAGTATTTACTGAAATGACTTAATTTAGGGAGAAATCAAACACCAGTGCCGGCTCTAGTAATTTTACCGCCCCGGACAAAAATTGAAAATTTAAAGCAAAAAATTATAATTTAAAAAGAAAAATTTTTCACATAGATACACACCTATAAAACGAATAACGAACAAAAAAAAACTGCATAACACTATATATATATATATATATATATATATATATATAATTTTAAGTTTTAAAAATACAAAATAATTCCAAATTAAAGACATAATAATATCTTATTATTTCAAACGAGTAAAATGTAAGAGAAGGAATTGATCATTCTAGCATGCGAATTTCTTCGAAAAAGAGTCTACTGATGGTAGGGATGACAAGTGTTTATTTTAACTTATAGTAACTAAATCCAAATCTAAAACAAAACATCTTCTTTGGTTCTCCACCAAAAACTTATTACTCCTGTCCCCTTTTGGATAGTTGACATCAAACATCGTGTGGGTGAAAGGAATGCCCATTGTGATTTAACTCCAGGATGGGGAGAAAGATACTAATGAAAAAGATATGTAAAAATATTAAATTTCATTATTTAAGATATATTCTTGCCTCTATCCCTTCAAGTTTCAACATGAAAGAAAACTGACCTTTAACATACAGAGTAAAAAATAAGGAAATAAAATATACATTTTTTTAAAAAAAAAATTCACACCCAATAATGTTTCAGAAAATATATCAAATTTTTTGCAACAACAACAACAAAAAATATCTTTTTTTCTCAAATTTGATCCAAATGCCGCCCTTAAAATTTACCGCCCCGGGCAGGGGTCCGGTTTGTCCGGCCCTTGAGCTGCCCCTACAAACACACACAATTCTATTTCTGTACAGAGTATATTATTTTTATGATGAACATTATATGTTTCCATTGTATAAGATAATTTTTTATTTGTGTTGTTTTAGCGTCAAAAAATGGCTGCTTTAATGGGAGGTGAAGAATCTCCCGTCGAACGACGAGCTAAACGTCACCATGGAAAAAAGAAATTCAGGTCCCATTCTCAGTCACCTACTAGTCCCCTGTCTCCGGGAGAGGCTCAAGCTTTAGGCGATTCTATTGAATCGTTGGGAAATGAAGAAAAGTGTACTCTACTACAAGAAGGTGAAAGTCAAATGGAAGAATCAGAGGTGTCTCTGTTAATGGTTTCCCCAAGTAAGGATATAGACAATACTTGTGTCTAATAGTGTTCGTTTTCAAAATGCTTCCGAATTGAATCGTGAGCGAAAACGGATTTGAAGTTTATATAGTGTTCTTGTACTTAATTTAATAAATTTTTGTTATTTAATTTTATTTATTTTGAACGAAATGCCAATCTTGAAGAAAATGCTATATTTTAAGGAACTATTGAGATGAAAAATAGTTACTAGAGATGTATTGTTTTCTTCAAAGTATAGCAGCTATTTATATGCTATTATATATTCTTCTATAGATTATTTCTGTATACTTTTTGTACTTTAGTTCTCTAGTCATTTTCTTTTTCAAGTTTACAACCGTGAAATTTATGCCTGTTTCATAATCTGCATTTTACGTATGTGATAATGTAATAGATCACATAAGATACTTGTAATGCTGTATTTATGTAAATCATCCAGTATATTGGAAGTTACGATAAAAAAAATTATACAAGAATTCGAAAACAATGAAAGCATTTTTTTTTTCATTGTCACACAAATTGATGTTGGGGTATCATTATATAATGATATATATGCGGTAATTATTTTCTAAACCCTTTTTTAAAAAACTATTAGACAAATTTTAAAAGTTACAATTATATGTAATTTCTTTCAATGTGTAAAAGCAATTGAGCTAATGAAAGTGTAAAAATATGGAAATATTTGAATTTAATGATGTATCAAAAATAGCAAAATTTTTTCAGTTTCAAAATATTGAAACAAATTTATAATTTTGAAGGAAATTGTTAATACTGAAAACAATCTCACGCACAAAAATAGGTAATATTTTGTATGGTTTAAATAAGAACATTCCAAAGAATTTAAACTTTGATCTATTATACTGGACAGGGTGTTTACTTTTTTAATGGAATGGAATTCTATATTAAAAAAATGAAATTCTTTTTATAAATGTTTATATGATCTAATCAAGACTATTTAAGAAGAAATTGAAATTTTAACCATAAAAATCATATTTTGTATGCATTTAACAATTTAGTGAGAATATCTGTACTAAATTTTCTGAATGTTTTGTTTTTCATAAGTTTTATTTGTTTCAATGTAATGATATATCTCTTTTATCATTAATGATGAAAAAAAATAATTTCGCATCATTTTGTCTCTGTATCAATACCAGATTGCTTTTGATAATTGTTAATATTGTTAAAAGTAAAAATTTAGAATTTTTGATAATTTGCAGATAAGTGGGAGCAGTTAAAATTTGTTTTTTATTACAAATATATGTGCCAAAAAGGTTATATTGGTGCACCAAATTTTGTGTATTATTTTACCTATGAGAATGATGATAAAAGTACTTAAACGGTTAATACATGTTATAAATATATTTTAACAATGTATGTGCATGTCTTAACTATTACATAAGCATCAAGGTACTCTTCTGAGTAATAATTTCTATTATATCCCCAACTGTGTGCATGTACTAAAATCTAATATCTTACATATGCATATACTACGCACAAAATGTTATTACTAATATTTAACAAAGAAAGAAATTACGAATGTAATCAATTCAGTTTGTGATGTTTTGAGAAGAATATCTTTTCAAAAGTAAATTTTTTGCCATTTTTTAAAAATGATATAGTTTTGATAAAAATTCTCGGAACAAATTTTGAAAATGGTCTGAATTGTCAATAAAAAAAATTATTAAGTATTGTTACTGAACAAAAACATTTTTTATGACCAACCTGTCATTTTAATTCTTTTGTGACAAAGATATTTTAAGAAAACTAAATGTAAGGGCACTGTTGATGTTGATGCACAGTGAGTTTTAAGAAATAATTGCACTTATTAAACGAATGAATGCACAATCTCTTATGTGATTTATTTCTGTGATATGTTTTTTTTTTGGGGGGGGGGGGTTCGTTAGCTTTTTTTTTTATTAAAATTTTTTTGGTATTATTTTTATTTCATTTTTATTTCTGATATTATTAATTTTATTTTAGTTTTATTTTCTTTGTGAATTCGTATATTAAAGCGCTTTTGGTAGCTTTGAGTTAAAAAGATGCCATTTAAATGGTTGTATCTTTCATCTCGGATAGTTTGCCTGTATTAGAATACATCTAGTTTCTCATATCTAGATGCCACGTACAATCTTACCTAATAAATCTTTATAACTGAAGCTGACAATTTTAGGTCAGTTCCTATACTGTGAAACCTTACACTTAGTTTTAGTAGTATGTAGCAATATATATGAATAAATTTAACTATTTAATTAGAAGTAATGTGTGATACAGTTTTGAATGTATGAATATTTAGCATGTTCGTATGTAACCAGTTATTAGAAATTATATATTATAAAGCTATATACAAATATATATAAAGGTTTGTTCAAAATGTAGCGTCCTTTGATGTGTGATATACAGTGGTTTTTTTAAATAAAATTACTGAATGATGCTTTCAAAAGTTATTCTAAGAAATAAAGTAACTATTTCATGAGACAACGACAGATTATTAGTTTTCAGTTTTATGGAAATTAAATGTTTGATATATTCTCTTTAATGATCTGTTTGAATGAATCATAATTTAATTTTTATTATTATTGAAAGTTTTTATTTTTATTTATATACTATAGAGTACTTTATTTTTGTTTTCTAAAATGAATAAATATTTAAATATATTTATTAAATATATATTTTTCTTATAGTTGTATTTGTTGAATTTGTGTTTAACTCATTCATGAAACAACGACAGAATATTTTATTTTTAGATTCTTCAAAAATTGAATTTATGGAACAATTGTTTGCTGATATGCGCAAATTAATAAGTTATTTTTTCCCTTCCTTTCTTTATATTGATTTTTTAATTAAAATATGGGGTATTTAAATTTTTGATAGAATTATGTAATTTTTTAAAATTTATTCCTATTGGCCTCGTTTACTTTATGTAAATATATTTTTTTAATTTGTAATTTTCTTTATTTTTGAATTATAAAATCAAATCTTGTTACAATATGTGTCGATTCAGTACTATAATTTCTGTTAAAATAATTTAAGACTGAAATTTTTTTATTGAGAAAAAATAATAATTTGTCAATGTTCTTGAAGATTATTTTTTTTTCTCTTAACCGATACATAAATATATTGTTTTATTGCTTTTAGATAAGTGTTGAAATTTTTAAAAAAATCTATTATCAGCAAACAGTTGAAATACTATACTTTATAAATGTGTGTTTAGAAGTAGCAAAGAAAATATTTCATGTGGCTAGATAGTTCTTTGTACTGTTTGTCTCCTGTGCCTCTTGAATTCAGAAAGATTGCAAGCATTTCATAAAAGTTCATTTTATCATATATTTTTTAAATGAAATTATTATTTGGACTTAATACATGGATCTACACAATTATTTTTAAATTCTGACATATAGGAATAAATGAAGGCTTTCACATGTCCTTTGTTACCTATTGCATTTAAGTGGAAGAAAAAAAGAGTGAGTAAAACAAAATTTTGTTTAATATCAAATTTGAAACTATTTCTGTAAAATTTTGAAAAAAATTAAACTTTAACGTTGTGTTATATTTACAAAATCTGACATGAAAAACTGTATGTAAGTATTCTGCAAAAGGAGTTCTGAAAATTCATTTCAGTTTGAAATTTTCCTTGACATGCTGCCTGATTTTAAAATTTTAAATATCATAATTTTTTTAAAAAAAGTTTTAAATCTGGAATTAATTTTTTGATAATATACTTAATTTGTTTTTAGCATTATTAAATTTATGCTGTAGATTTCATATTCTTATTGGTTTATTAATATTTAAATTTGATTCAAAAATACAATACATTAATCATGTATTTGTTACTTATTATCAACACAGAGCTTTATTAAAGAAAAACTTAATTATAAGTTGTCAGAAATTACTTTTATTTTATTTTATTGTTTTAATGATAATTGTGTAAATCCTACAAAAATATTTTGCTATGTTTAATGTAAAAATTATGCTTTGCAAAGCAACAACTCCATTTTTTGTTTTAAAGACCTTAATTTTAAATTTATTGTTTCTTTAAATATGAAGTAATTTAAATCTTCAGTTATATTATTATATTCTTTAAATGAAAATACACCGTTTTATAATAAAAATAAAACTTTGCTCAATGAAACAATTTAGCAACGGGTATGTCCGAGTTCCAAGAGGCCCATGTTTAAATACATAAAAGAAATGTAGGTATTTGTGTAAGTAGAAAGTTCTTTTATGTGAAATCAAAACTAGCAGTTTTCTCTTATAGCTTATATATATATATATACATGTGTCTGTTTACTCTTTAGCTTTGGAAGCATATTGCGATGTTGCAAGTTAGTTTTATTTGAGCTGTTATAGCCTGCCATTGTTTTTAAGCGTATTGCTTGTATGCCAATTTAAAAGAATTATTAGATTTTGTGATTTACTTGGCCAAATATATATATACATATACATATATAAACATTTGTCTGTGTCATTATTGCAATGTTGTATTATTGTTAAATATTGTATGTTTGTATGTTGTGAAATAAAATGTGAAAATTCTGAATATACTTGTATTTATTTATTTTTTTAATATTAAATGTGTGATATTTACAATATTCTTTATTTTAAAGCAAATTATTTAATCAATTATATTTTTTTATTAATAATAAATTAAAATTAAACATTTCAGGCATGGTTAAGCTTTTTATTTATGGAAATCTAAACACAAGTATCAAACTTTAGTTTTGAGATCCGTGGTAAGTGTTTATCTTTTTAAACTTTTCTTTTGATATTATTCTCTTATGAAGGAATGTATACCGTATATTCTGGCGTATAACACGCACCTATACTTTCAAAGCGCATTTTTTTAAGTTTTAGGGATATTCTCCGTATAACAGGCACACTATTTTTACGAAGAACCCCTAAGTGTTCATGCACAATGCTCTTATCTTTTGAATTCTAGACTTAGTGTCTCATGCCTTTGGAAAAAAAAGAGGGAAAAATAATTTTTC
>BMAV01007038.1:299272-316085 GCA_019973955.1 Trichonephila inaurata madagascariensis
TATATAGCTCAGACCTCTTTACAGAGGCTCAACTAGAATTTTTGAAAAATTCACATTAGTTTCCGAATTACCACCAATTGAAATAATTATTAGCGCTTTTTTCTTAAAATTGCTCCCGTCTGTTGTCGTAAAATATGGATAGACCCACTTCTAAGTTATATATTTCAAAAATTCTAGTTGAGCCTCTGTAGAGAGGCCTGAGCTATATACAGGCAAAATATTATTATAATAGAAGCATTTTTCACAAAAGGAGAACATTTTGAAAAAAGATTATTCTAAATTAGTTTTTTGCCAAAATATTGTATTTAAATAAATTTTTTTGTCAAAATTTCTTTCAAACAATTTTATACATATATTCTAATCTAAGTGACACTAAAGATCATGAAAATTATCCATTTATGCGCTTTTGCAAAATCACGGTTCCGAACGTAGTCGGATACCTTAATAAGCTAAATTATGTTGAATATATGGGTGTTTTTTGCAATATCTTTTATTACGAAATTTTTTTAACACGAAAAAATATTTCAGTTCTTTGTTAAACAATTTTCACTGAATAAAAATTTTGACGATTAAGCGAATCCATTTGGGATGGAAATGTATTTCATCTGAAAACCATGTAGACACTGGCGTAGCTAGCTCTGAGGGGGCCATGTATCATAATTCCTTCGAGGCTCTTTTTTAGAAATGGGAGCCCTGTTAATGGGACTGTAGCTACATACGTGGGGGCCCCGTATCATTGATTCGGTGGTAGCTACGCCCCTGCATATAGAGTACACATCAATATTTCCATCATCAACCATTTCCAGCAATTAATTCGCAAACATGTTCCTTTACTCTACGGAAACGGTTTGAAGCGATTGTTGTGTTTGAATTTTATATGGAAACAAGGCCAGGCATTTACACATTATCGTATGAGCCTCCTTTTTTGCTCAATTGGCTGCAGTTTTTCGGACTCATTTTCTTCCCGATTGTTTCTTCAATGGCCTATCCTATATTTGCTTCTGTAATAGCCGACCGGTGTCGTCCAACAATTCCGATTTTATCATCCGCAACACTACCTGTTCACTTGAATTTCTCATGCAACATATTTATTGTATTCGACTGCGGACCATTAGCGATTTGGAATTTTCACTGAAAGCTGCTTCTTGTTACTCGACTACTCTACCTTATTCTGCTTAATTCCAATACAAGGAAAATTCTTTCCTCCAACGAATACACCATTTTAAACACTTTCCTACAGAATTTTGCTGTTCAGCTCTCTACTCTGTTCCTTCTTTTAAGAATTCCTCTACGAATTCTCTTTGTTAGAGCCAGAGGGCTTCTGAATTGAGTTGAGCTTGGTGTTTTATGGCTATACTGCGCCAAACATTCATAGGTCTGTGGTTTGGATGAGAAAAGGAGAATTGGATGACAAGATGGAGGGTCGAAAATAGAGAAGGATCACTGGGGTACCCCGAGGTCGTGACACCCGTGTTTACCAAAGATAGTAAACCCCTTGGGAAAAGGAAAAGATCACTAGAGAGGGTACCTCGGAATTGTGATACCCGTACCCACCTAAAGAAGGTGAGGCCCCTGAGGGGCCAGAGGGCGTCTGAACGCTTATGTAAGTAGAAACTTTTGTTTTTGTTTAAAAACACTCTGCACTTCTGAATGCAGCTCTCTCAGCTTGAAGGTGCCAGGTCTAATAATATAAGATAAAATTAAATGCTAAGTTTATTGTTGTTGTGAATTATATGGACCAAGTGGTTCTGAGTGTGCCGTTGTTAACTAGGATTTTTTCCCCGAATATTTCAGTGTAATATTTTAACTTGGTAATTTAATTTGTTAAAGCTCATTAAGTTTTATTTTATTGAAGTATATTTAATGTTACCAATAAATTCAGGAAAAGACTGACTTGGACTCAAGAATTATTTGAATAACACCACGCACCAGTACATTAATATTTATTAATTGTTAACCATGCTCTCCCTTATTGATGTCTTGTATTTAATGTCTGTGTACGTAAGACTTCCATTCACTGACAACGATCCCTTTAAATCAAAACATTAACCCCTTCTGCGGCTGTGTATTTTAACGATTTAAATCAAATATGGAAAGAAGCGTAAAATGGGTTTGCAACGCCATCTCTCGGAAATATTTTGAAATAAAACCAGGAATTCTGAGCGGGAGGGGGGTGATTTATGCCGTCACAGGAATTTGCCGCTAGTTCTATTTTTTTAAATTTAATTTTCCTGTAATTTTTGAAAATCGTCAGTTTATTTTAGGACATCCGGTATAATACTTAATATGATCCTCTTTCTTCTTTAAAATATAGGATTCAACCTCTGAAATTCCTTAATAACTCTTACTAATAATTGACCCTTTCTGATAATATAAAACGCTCAACTAGTCAGTCAAAAATTTATTTAATCACAAAAAATAATGTGAAAATTGACCCTTTAATATTTTATTAGAGTTTTTAAATTTTTAGATTATGGTTGGGGCCAACTAAAGTTTTAAATTAATATCCCCGCGGAGTTGAGTCAAATGAGCATTTACGTTAACCTTTATAGCACAAGCCATCAAAAGAATATTTACATCGCGAATTATTCGTGCGTATCATATAATTAAATCCCATAGCAATATATATAATTACTACTGGAGTATCTCAAGTGTACTGACAGAATTCTTACAATTTCTTCTAAGTTCGCGTTAACGCCGATTTTAAAACGCGCGCACTAATGAATGTTTAGGTGTTCTGTGGGAAGTGGATGTGTATTACAGGGCAAATACAGTATGCATCGTCATGGTTGTCTTCGTGAAGTTTGTACCGCCATCGCGGGTCCATAATTACTTTCAGTTCAACATAACTTGAATCTTTGTCAAGATGAAGTTTTGTTCTATTATCACCACTTCGCATTGAGAGATTTTTGGAATTGACGTTGAAATACATATTTAAAATAAGTGTTGGAAACTACTTTAACCAAGTATCCTATCTACCATACCGATTCTATTGGTAAGTAAATCCAGCGTTTTTCAATTTCTTCATTGTAATAATAAATATTCAAAATATTTCAAAACTATTGCCTAATAATTGTCGAGTAGCATATTAAGCTAACCAATATTTCAACCATAGTACCATCTGAGATAAGTAAGTTTTGTCTGATCTCTTACTTTTAAATGAGTACAAACAGTGGCGTAACGGAGAACATTTGGGTCCTCCTGCAAAGTCAGGTTTTGGGCCCCCAAGTTGGATTTTACAAAGGGTAAGTACTTGGCAGAAGTCAGGCTTTGGGGGCCCCCGCATTGTGGGGGTGCACGTTACGCCACTGAGTACAAAATACATAGTCTTTAATGTTATGCATTAATATTTACTCCGGGCTGGTCAAGGTCGACTCAGCCTTTCATCCCTACTGTAGTGGGTCGATAAATGAGTACCAAGCTTGCTTGGGGACTTAAACACTGGCGGTCTCGCTTCAGACTGACCACCAGATCGGGACATCTGCTCATACACCTCAGCGCCCAATGGTCACGTATACTAGGATGAGCGCAGTAAGCCTTGGCCCTCATGGGCTGTTGCGCCACTGAGTTTCAGTTTTTATTGATATTTACTAAAGGTGTTTTTTTTTCCTTCATTTAAAAACGAAGATCCCCTACCATGAAATAAACCAATAAAGACTTTAGATCAAATGCGAGAAGAATTAGAAGCATTAATAAGTTTTCAAAATATGTGGATAATAAACTATTTTATCGTGGATATATTAAAACATAGCCCATATGCTTGATATGCGAATTATCTGTTTCAGTTTTGAAAGAATATAATATCAACTGACTGTCTACGAGACTAAAATTGCAAGTAAGTTATGATAAGAAAGAAAATTTCGACAATTCTAGGTAAATGACTTCGATAAAAATTCGAACAACGAAAGATAGCTAATAGAGCAGGTTCGTAATCAGCATGTTACGTAAAAATGAGTGATGCAGTACATTCATGATGCTAGAAAAAACAATCGAAGCCATATTCAGATGATGAAATGGATAAGAGATGTTTGGAGAGCGTTGTTTAAACTTTGTATATTTTGGAAAAGAAAGATTTCTTAGCAATGAATGTGTCTCGTCAGACAACATTGAAACGTATATTGGAGATCATTTGAAAAACCGAGTTTTTAAGTTTATATTTTATACTCTAGCATTCGATGCAAGCACAGATATGGTAGATACTTCCCAATTGGCAATTTTTATAAAGGACAGGGACGTCTTAAGACTCTTTGAGCCCACAGAAATCTTGAGATTTTTTAGGCCCTGGGCACCTATACAAAAGAAGGCCCTACCCGAGATCTTTAAAAGTAGATAACATACACAGTCAAATACTCGTTCAAACGGTAATTTAAAAGAAATAAATGTGCACGACTTACTATCTCAAAAACCTAGTCACAAACCGGCTCGACCGATCGCCGCATTTCGACTAAACTAGTTGAATGATTGTTTATGGTATTAGACCCAGGCCTAGACATGGACAACTGTCATAACATAATGATACAGTCTTACCACTTTTGCCCGTTGACATGCAGTCTGAAATACCCTGTTTTTCGAAGAATATGTACGGGAATAATAATTGATATCATTAAAATTATCCGAATCATGATCTTCTTAAGACAGAGTTGAGAAAGAAACGAGACCCCACTGAGGGTGAGGCCCAGGCCTTAAAATCAACCTTGATCAGGGACGTCTTATTTTAAAAAAGACAGAAGAATTAGCGGCACTGTATCCATTTAAGAACACCATTCAATCACGAGATTTGTTTAAAGCAATTACACATCGACTGTGAACCCCGTTTCGTTACAACTTATCGAGCTGGATGGTACTCCTATTAAGGTTGGAAAATAAGATTTAGTGTGTGTATAATGGATTGAAAATGTGACCTTCAAAGTTGGTAATACTTCATTGCATTATTAATCAGGAGAATCTATGTTCCAAATCCCTCAAAATGGAACCTGTCATGAAAACCAGAAAAATTGTCAAAACAATGAACTTCCAAGTCGAACGGGTTGAGTCGCCGTTAATTCCAAGATACAGTCGCACCCTTATATTGTGATTTTTTCTATACAGCGAACTTTTTCTTGGAACGTTGAACATTTCACGATTTTCTTCGTAAAATAACCTCTCTATAGCGAAGTGCATTTTCTATATAACGAACTTTTTCTTTTGTCATTCAATTTTTATTCTTTTTTATAAAGTATTTCTGAAAAAATTTCAAGTTCTCTCTTTAACACATTTTATGGTGGTAATAAATCTTGAACTGGTTTTAATAGATCCTATGGAGGCTCGCTTCGCGAGCCATATGCCCAGCGATAGCAATAGATCCTAAATCTCCGAGAGTAATAGAGTTCTGGACGTTTCATCCAGTTCACATCTTCGATATCCTCTTTCACCCTCAGTGGAGTTGTCCCGTGTCCTAATTATAAAATAATGTATGCTTAGTATTACACTTGTATGCTTTAAATTATAAAATGCCCTTAAAATTCATTAATTATAGAATAAGATTATTTTCCTAATATTGAAAATACAGAGAATTCTTCGACATACTTTTTTCTTGTTTTCTTTGTAGTTTTTCTTTATTTTATATATCTTGCCCATCAAAAAAGAAATATATATTTTAATTTTAAAAAAGGTATGAATAATTACTTTTTTTAATATATAGTGTTTAAGAATTTAAAATTTGTTTTATGTGGTTTCTAAAGTATATTAAAAGATGAACCTCTATATAACGAACTTTCTTCCAGGATTTAGCGACTTTGTTATATAGAGGTCCGCTTTGTCACGAGTTCGAGCCCAGTACCACTAAAGACCCGCCGTGTAGGGCAGCGATGCACGTTAAATCTGTCGAGAGCTGAAATGTCCTCCCTTTGGTGTGGTAGTTAGGAGAGGGGGTGCCAGCTCAGGTGTCGTCCACGTCACTTGACCATGGTTCAAAATTACGTGGTCCCTCGCCAAAAGCCCTCGTGTAGCTAAACAATGCGACGTTAATAATCAATCAATCATATATAGAGGTCCGACTGTATTCAAATTACGATGACGTTATATTTTATGCCCACGTAGCATGGCTGTCATGTTCCAAAGCGTTAAAAAGAGTATTTGATGTGCAGTAAGTACAATAACTCTTTACTAGCAAGTCAAAAAGTATCCCTGAGTTTGAAGATTAAGAGTGGGTGTTAGAACCCGCCTATAGAGGGCGTGGTTATAAAAAAAATAGATGATGGAAGTCTATACAGAGAGGAGTCAGACTAACTTATGACATGAAACAATAACGTGAATATTACTCTTGTAAATATGTAATTAAACTTTATATTAATCATTATCCAAGTGGAATCTTGAGATATGTGACGTCCACACTACGACTCGGAAAAAAAATGAGTTTTCGAATTATTGCGTTTAGGGTTGATATATAACTAGTTACTTAAATGCCATTAATGCTCGTATCAAAGGACATGATCAATTAATTAATAACATGCATAGTCTTCCTTCTGCAATTCAAATAAACCGAGGCCTTTGAGGACAAAAAACTTTACTCTCTTTCCAACGTTGTCATTGCAACCAGTCATCTCACAGGAAGCAGCGAATAGATACTCTTTTATATTTGACTTGAGCCTCGAATTTAATAACCAATTTCAAGATTTTATATGCATTATCACAAAGTTATCCTCTGTAGAGGTGAATTTATATTACCAGGAGGATTACGAATGAAACATTGTGAAATTTGTTGTTTAAATTTCTCTTAAATTTATATCACAAGAGTTCTATAAAAGGCATTTGGACAAGTGTTAATATTCTGCATTTTACAAACGGGCTCTGTCGATAATTTCGTTATTTTTGGAAACACTTGCAAACAATTTTTAATTGCTTGAAGCACATCAAATCGCAGATGAGCACACGAATTACTGACGTTCGTTCGGAAAACTGAGTGTTAACAACTTCAGTTGAGATCAGTATTAATGCATTTAGTTCAGCAAAACAAAGTCAAACATCTCACTTAACTAAAATGCCTTTAAATTGTTTAATTTTCTTCAAAAAATATACACTTTACATTAAATCAGGTAAGCAATGATGTGATCGAAGCTGTAGCATGCTTGCATGTTACTTGTTGTTAAAGAGTAATTTAAACTATTAGGTGCATGCCTGGTGGGAAATATTTTTGATATTTAACCCATTATGAAAGGAGAAACACATAATTCAGATCTGTGTACATTGGAACTAAATATATTGAAGTATTGTTTAGAGTTAGAACCACTTCAAACCATGATTAGTAACCCGATACTTGGTTTAATGTAAAAGAGAAAAGGAAACAAAAATTTAAAGCTATACATGAAGCACGTCAAACTCTTAAGGCTATCACGGCAAGCAATGCTAATTTTGGGCCCGGGGCGAAGATCTACAGGCCCTCTTGGATCAAAATTTGCAACCAAAATTCTGGTTAAGTCCATCTTATCCGAAACCCTGGGCGCCCAATGGATAAACCGGCACTGACGGCAAGACAAAAAAAAATTCACATAGGTTATAATTTAAAACAAAAAGTCTTTAAGAATGGTTTATTTCGAAAACAGAGTATAAGATAGTGTTCGAGCACATGGGCAGTGATTAAGCAAATGAGAGTAGAGGTTTTTCAGTGTGTGTGTGGGGGGGAGATCAGACGAGCGAGAACGTGGAATTTTACGGTGCCCATTGCAGTATTCTGACATACGCTCCGAGCAACCGAGAGAGAAAATAAAAGGGGTTTTGTCAACAACCTCGTCTGGTTTCCCGAGAGCAACACATAGGGACCACTCCCCAAAAGATAGTTAAAATTCTTAGGATAAAAAATACCCCCTTTATAGTTCATTAAATTATATATATTTGTGACTTTGAGTTTAGCACAGGAAAAACTATAGATGCACTCCTAGTTCTAGATGTAGTGGCGAAACTACATACCCATACTGTTATTTTGAAAATACTGATCCATTTTTAAATAACTGAAACATTAGATTTTAAGTTTTTTTTTTAAAATTATTCATACATCAAAAAAAAATTTCTTGTCATGTTCTGCAATTTTAACATTTAGTATCATGAAGGAAATTAACACAGATAATAATTTAATGTAGAAAGATTCTTTAAAAAATAAAAATGTTTGACACAATAAAACAACTTTTTAAATAACAAACAAGATTACTTTTATTTCACATATGTACAATAAATGAAGTATGTTCAATTAATAGGAAAGACAACACATCTATTTATGCAACATGATAAACTTTGTCACACAGTAGTACTCCTACTGAATATAAGGATGCCAAATATCAGATGAGGAGAGTCCACAAAAATAATTTCTAGCTTTCTTTTAAAAGAAGCATACGTGGATCTAAGAAGATATTTTGCTAAATTTATTATGTGTATAACATCATCTGCATAAAGGAGTTTCAGCTTAAAATTTAATCAGACACCAAGAGTTACAGTGAGAGATTACAAACATTGAGTTTCCAATTAATCGCATGAGTACGTCACAGCTTTATATGAACAAACATGCAATAGAAACTTTAAACCTCATGTAATTACAGAGAAAAAGTGCTTCAAGCACAATTTGCTTTTTTTTCTCTTTTTGCCTCTGAAATAAAAACTACGAATCAAAAGTCAAAATAAATAAAATTATTTCACAATAGAATCAACTGCCGATTTTATTTCTCGAAGGAAAACACATTTTGCCCAATAAGTTTAATAACTAACATATTATCAAGTACAACTGCCTCAATAGAGGGTTTTTAAAGTACTTTCAAGTGCATAAAGAGGTAAATTTTCTAAAGTGAAAACAATTTTTTTCCTTTATTAATAATGCAAATTACCATCGGGCACCTTCAAAAGACACCTCTGTGAGAAGCATCAATAAGGCAAAAAGAGGAAATGGAGAAATTGCTTCTTCAAAATAGTCTTTGTGTATCACATTAGAAAGCTTATGAAAAATCAGGTACTTACTGAACATAGCTCTCGGTTCAAAGTTGTGCGCATACCCTTTTCATAGCCTCTGATATCGTGGCATTTAGATAATAGAATACTGGTCCAGCAAATGGAATGGCTTCGAATAAATAAAACTGGCAGTTGATTTTAGGGTCATTTTAAAGGGGAATACAAGATCGTAGATTAGGGTGAAACCTATGCCATTTTAAAATAAAAAATGTTATGGCAGTTCTGAATTTTATATTACCCTTTAGCATTTTAAATCAATGTTGATAAAAAAAAAACTTTTTGAGGGTTCAAGCCAAGTTTTCATGCAGTCAGTGAATATATATCATTCTAAAGCTATATCTCTTTAATGGATATTTACAATGAAACCACTGGCCTGCCCATCGATAAAAATAAAACTGGCATAAATATGTTAACAGAAAAAATTCACTTAAAATAAACTTTGATAAGTAATTTTTTTTCCAAAGGCAAAAATAAACAAAATTAGGTTGGTGGTGTGATAATTACATCAATGCCACAAAATCATCAAATGTAAGAGCTATATGTATTTTTGTAAGTAATACAGGAAGTCCATTTGTATCTTCCAGTCATAATTATTTCAATAACAACTTTCGTGAAAATAGTACTTGCCATATACTCTTAGCAAGGAAGGGGGATATGACAAAAAAAGTGAAGTTATCAGCTTATATATATAACTTTTTCTGACTTCGCAAACTTAATAAAAGTTTTAAGTATCACAGAACATTGTTTCATAACAGCTATCTACTAAAAAATATTTTCTAAAACAGAACATACAACCTATATTGAATAGTAGATAAAAATATCAATTATTTTGAGAAACAAATATATCATTGTTTGAAATAAAAATTCAATAATATAAGAATTTTTCAAAATAATCATAATGAAAGATCATTCATTGAAAGAGGGGAAAACATTTTTATGGTTACTGCACAAGTATTTATAGTATATGCCTTTCTATTTCTAGTACATTTCAAAATACAAGGCCAGCATCAGAAGAATCACTCATCTCATCAAAATGAGAACTGTAAACATTTTGTAACTTTAGCATTACAACTTAAAGGTCTTTTTTTCACAAATATTTTTTTCAATTCTGCATCCCTTAATGGCCTCGAGTATGGATCTTCCACTTGTAAGCACCGGTCAACTGGTCATTTCAGTTTGCATCTACTGCATACTATTCAGAGATACTTCATCCCCTCAAAATCTCACATTCCTATCACAGTTCATGAAAGATCTCATAACATTTGTATAACAGTTTCTTGTACTCATCAGAACTTTCAACTGAGAACATGCAATATTTTCCCACAGCACAGCAATGCTACATATATATGTCAATATATATATACGTTTTTTCAATTGATACCACTACTATTACAGCAAAACTATGTCCTAGCTTTAGCACATATAAGAACTTCATGTATGCTAGCATGATTGTGCACAAGGTGTTTCTTTTTTTTTCCTAGTGCAGCATTTTTATTTCTTCATTAAGTGGCAATGATATGAAGAAATATTTCACATTTAAGAATAACTGAACAAGTAGATATTACAGCAGGTTGTAAAAGTAAAAAAAGTAATAAAGCAGGATTTTTCAAACCTCAAAAGGCAGTCGAGACAGATTGCCGACTGCAAAAAGCAAGAACGCAATGGAAAAAAAACTGCCTTCTTAATTCCAAACTATCTCTTGATAACAATCATCAATACCTCTAAATTCCCCTTGTTTATATGAACAAGTAAAAAAAATTATAAAAAGGGGTTCATCCCCTTACACATTGATAACTTAATTCATAGGAATGTATGACTTATGTTAGAATTAACTTTTAATTTTAAAAATTCTGAATTTTTGCAAGGACTGATTATTATGACATTGTTTTAAAAACTTTCCCTACACATAATTTTCAACAGTAAATGAAACATAAATAAAAAAAAGATGAAATAGAATCAACATTAAAAATGAGGTTATACATTAAACTTGGCACTTCTGAACGAAAGTATTCTCATCACAGTATAGCGAAATTTAATTTTTACATCCCAAAAATGATTTAGCCAGCTGAAACATTTTTCCACAGAAAACACATAGATGGGAAAACAGAAGCTTGAAATGGTGAAATTCTACTCAAGTTCTTGGGAATCTGACTTTTTATTTGACTTCCTTCCTTGGAGAGGAAATGATACATACTAATTTGGCTAGTTTCGACTATGCAAGGAATTAAGACAAGAAAAAAGAAAAGTCAGGAATAAATCCACACATCAAAACTTAATTTTGCATCCAATTTCATAATGACAATAAACATAACGATGCAAAATTAAAACTGATTTCAGCATTTCAAGCTTCTGCTTTCCTTACCAAGAATTATTTTTCAAATTTAAACAATATTCTCAACAACAAACATATATATATTCTTACAAATCTCAATTTATATAAAACCAATTTAATTTTTCAGTGCATAAATTGAATTTCTTAACAGAATTTAAGAAGCTGTTACCAATTAAAAAGAAAAGAAAATACCTTGATGATCAATGTCAATAATAATCAACCCAAGCAAGTAAATAGCTACACAAAATCTTTAAACAATCAACATAACAACATGGAAACAAGGGGTATAGAGAGGCATTGTCACTCTCTCAAAATATTCCAAGGGTCATAGACCATCCCATTAGGTTGAAGGAGGTTGAATAGCTGTCACAGGAGGTGACTTTCCAGTATTGCCCCCGCTTGCAGATTTCTGGTTATTGAGTTGTTTTAGAGTCTCTGCTGAAGCATTGGCCCTGAGGATATCATTCTCATGCTCCAGTTGAGAGATCCTGTCAAGGAGCTCAGTGATTTTCTCCCTCAGGACCTCAACTTCTTCACGAACAGCAAACATCAGATGACTTTTTACCAAATCCTGGGAGAGAAAATATTTTTTAAATAAATGAATATAAATAATTAACAAATATAATACATAATGCTTCAATAATAACTAGCTTATCTTTAAAAATATTGCTCATCGTAAGCAAAAATTCTCCAAATAAATATGCAACATAATTGAATTAGGTATCAGAATTATTATACATCTTTCATAATATAGGCCCAAAGATGATATCCTTTTTTTATTATACACATTCACATTACTTTTAAAACTATTCCTTTAAATTATAAAAAAAAAAAAAAAAATATGAAAATTTTTGTAAAAATATTTTATTTCTTTAAATTAAATAAAAAATTGATCACATAACTAAAATAAATGTAGTTAAAAATGCCAATTATTATATGTTTAGTTTCATTTACAAAGAGTATCAAAATGAAATGTACGAGCAATATTAGGTGTCCCTTTAAAAAAAATAAAACAAATAATTGAAATGAAAAAATTAAAATACAAACAATTTACTATAATTTAAATAAAACTTTCATCACAAATTTTGAAAGGGGAAGAAAAAAAAAATTTTACACATGTCCACGCAACTTTCTTTAAATCAGATTAAAAAATGAATCACACAATTCAGTTTAAATAATAAAATGTATTAGATTTCCATATTAAATATTTAAATAAAAATTTATTTCCACGTACAAAAATAAAAATAAATAAATTACCATGGCTTGTTCTATCTTGTTATCAATAGCTACTGTATTTGCTCCAGTCGGTACAGCACTAAAAGAAATTTTAAAAATCAGGAATAATTTTCACTATAAAATACATTAAAATATGAAAACTAATTTTTAAAATTCGCGAAAATGCACATAAAAAAAATCACGCAATTTTATACAGTAAAACTATTAATCCCTTCCACCCTCACCCTACTCCCCAACACGGAGAATGAAAAAAAAAAACAGTACTTTGTGATCTTAACATTCCGGCAAGTAATGTTTAGGATATATTATAAAAGAGGAAAACATTCAAATTCAAATACACATTTAAAAGATTTTACGTCTAAAACAATTTGTCATTTGTTAGCAGTATTTGAACAACTAAACACTTTATAAAAAAGCACTCCAAAATCATGCGGAAAAGAAAACTTCGGTCTAAAGCGAAACAAAAACAGAAATCGCGTTTCCCGCCCAAAACAAAAAAATAAACAAACCATAAAAAAAGCAGCACTTACGTAACACAGAGAGATTCATAAAAGAAGCACATTCTATAAGATAATGTAAAAACACTCAACAAGATAGCTAATCTACAACTTTAGAAAGCGCTCTCATTCCTGGCGGCACACAGCAAGATCACTAAACCATAACCTACTGCGACAGTCGCGTGAATAAGCTTGAACCTTGACACCACGAGTTTTGACTCTTGGAACAAAATACACTCTGATATATCATACGTCACCACAAGCACTACTGAACAAAAACCAGAAGCATCTTTCAACACGTTTCTAAGGCACAACGGGGATAACATAAGTAATCTTGATCGCTCTCGCCTCGGTCGTCCCTCTTCTTGCAAGCAGAGGGTTGCCAGAAAACGGTCCGAGCGTTTATTTGGCGCTAAATACCAAACCAACCCCATTCGTCAAAAGTCGAAGATGACATTATCAGCTATTAATTTTTGGATTGTTCATGGTTTTGAAATTTCAATTATTAAACATAAAGATATGTGTTTAATCACAAATAAAACATACTTTTAATTAAAAATAAAAAATCCTCTGACAAACTTCCAAATTTAGAATGCACATTTTAAACCTCAAAATATAATTAGATACGAAATAAAAAAATATAAACATCGGTTCCAATAACTTATTCAAATTAAAATTAAATACGAATATTATTGAAAAAAAAAAAGAGTTATTTAGCTTAAATTCGAATTCATGGACATAAAAATTAATACGTAAAGTTATTTTATAAACATAAAAAGTACAATCAAAAAGAAATAAATGAATTATTTGTTGTATATTCCCACGTATTCATTATCAGGAACCAAGTAATAAAATTTAAAACATGTGAATTTTAAACTACAGTGATTCGGAAAATATTAGACAACACATTGTTTCAACATTCGAAGCGAGTTCAACATTGCAATCATTTATATTAATCGGCCAATATCGTTATCAAATAAACAAAGAGAAACATAACTCTCCTCATAAAAAGGATATATATTTCTTGGATAATAATATTTGCATTAGAAATAATATAGATCATTTACAGAATATTAAGAAATTTACTTTGATTAAAAATCTAAGAGAAAAATATTCTTGCTAAAGAAATAACATAAAACAGCCGTAACCACACACAAAATACTTTATTTTGAAAATTTCTTAATCTAAACAAATAATTTCAGCGAAACTGCATGATGGAAATGATTGCAATTAATAAAACATTGATATATGATTATGTATATCCAATCTTTCCAAAAATATATATTCAACAACCTAACTTTACTACTGTAACGCACTATTTCGTTATTAACAAGATTTATAGTCATTTCTAATTATTGTATGTTTTTTTTTTTTAATTTTTATCTAATAAAACAAAAATAATCTGACTTTGAATACAAACAAGAAGGGAGTGGGAAGGAAAGGGGGTCTTTTCTATTAGGAAGATAAAAAAGCCTGTTTTTTTTTATCCGTATTTACAACAGCAGGGGAGAAAAAAATGAACTGCAGCAATATTTCCTTATTAAATCACCACAACACAACAGGCGCGAAAATAAAACGCGAAGCGATAAACCTCCTGAACTAGCAACTCCTTGCAAAACTAGTCACGTGATTTAATCGCCCATTGACGTCATCAACGAAGTTGGCCATAGGCCAATCGGCGATCTAAAGCAAAGCTACTTCCCCCAAACACCTGATTATTTCAGAGGGTCATTCACCCTTGCGTTTCGTAACTTCGTAGTAAGAGCCCTATTCAGTATCTTCACAAGCACGCGAAAAAATCGTAGTATCTATATTTGCTAAATAACTGCTGTTAACGCAAACAGTTTTCCCGATTCCACATGCATTACATGCATGCGTTTTATCACTATGACAACAGCAATTTTATGAAAACTAAATATCATTACTTTAGCAATTGGAAACAAAATTTCACTTCCGCAATTAGGTATTTAAAATCGATTGATTAACGTGTTTTTCAACAAAAAAGGCATATTGCACTTTTACTAACTTTTTCTATCCATCCAAATTTTTTGCAGTATTTCTTCCCTTATAGCTTTAAGTTATTTATTTTTTTAAAAAAACCTTATAAAATATGAATTTTTATAGTTACAGGTTAATGAAAAATATTTATATTATAAGAATACGAACTATTAGTGACATCCGAACATTTATGAAGATTAAAAAGAATCGAAAGTGAAATTTAAATATTACCATACTAATAAAATAACTCTTAAAAAGCAATAAAAACGGTGAATTAATTCGTTTAAAAGTATCAAAGATATTCTGAAAAAGATTCAAAAGCAATTAGAAATATAAAAGTACATTTAATTTTTCAAAAACTGTCTTGATTTCAAACACGCTCTTGATGGAGAAAATCTCCATCCTTTATCGTTTCAGAAAAAATATTACCAAGGAAAACCAATATACTTCCACATATTTAAGAACACTTTCCTCGAATATTGATTACCTTTTTACTTAAAAGTGAACAGCTATGTAACTGACATGCTGATCAGTTTTATATAAATATGATATTATATATCACTACTCCAGTGGTTCTTAAACTGTGGTCAGTGTACCCCTGGGGGTGCCCAGAGCCCTTCTAGGGGCCTGTGAAGGTTTTTCACACATTTAATGTTAAGATTTCCCACTGTTACACACTCTGAAAGGTCTCGAAGAAAAGATGAAAGATGTGCCATCAGATACTAGATCACTAAATTGTCCCCCAATGAAAGAATACTACCAGAAAAAAATGATTTCAATCAAGAATACTGTTTTTTTTTTTATTGTTTGCAACTACGTAACCATTACTACAATATAGTATTTTTTTAAAAAATAGTAGAAACACTTACAATTGAAATTGCGACCTTAGAAAAATAAAATGAAACTGCTGGAGCTATATGTGTAGTCTGTGTTGAAAAATAGTGTGTGGAGAAATGCAAATTAAATGCTTGGAATCTGTGTTGGCCGAGGCTGCCTCCGTTACCGGAGGCTAGAGAAAGGACAACTTAATCTTTTTGAAAAAAGTTTTTTTAAAAATAGGTCAAACTAAGAAGCTAAAAAACTACCCTGCCCCAGGTGAGGATCGAACTCACAACCTCGGCATCACTCAGAGGTACTGCTGTATAAGTACCTAACCGCGCGATTGCGCCACTGGGGCTAATCAAAATCTTAGGAGTCCACAATGTCAGGCTGATACATAAAGGGGGACCGCGGCGACCGGATGTTTAAGAACCGCTGTACTACTCCAACATTGTTTAAAACATTTGAAACAGATTTATCATAATTTAATTACTTTAAACTAAAAAAAAAAACTTTTCAGAATAGTATTTTTTAAAATTTCTACAAAGTTAAAATAAATGTTGAAATGAATAATAAAAATAAATATCAGATTTTTATATGCAATAAGTCTCATAACATGAACGAAATTGCATGAATATTCAATATTTCAATTAATTATCTTTAAAAAAAAAAGCTTCAGCGTCGAGCTCGCAGTTCATTGAAATCATGAGGATTTGGGAATGGTGAAAGCGAGTGCACAATCTCTAGAACAATGAATTTCTGTCATAGAAAAAGAATTTCCTGGAACGCACGACGCTTCTGTTCTAAATTTGGAACTTTTCATAGGGAGTTCTCGTTATTTGTAGAGAGCAGATCTCGTTCTGTTCTTAGAAATCGAAATCTATTCTATGCAGAATTTTAACGATTCCGAGAAGGGATAACAAATAAAATTGAGAGGAGAGGAAGAAGGGGGGGGGGGGGT
>BMAV01007038.1:332654-370669 GCA_019973955.1 Trichonephila inaurata madagascariensis
CCCCTGAAAAATTCCTGTGTGCGCTACTGTGAGAAGAGGAGGAACATATACATTTTTTTTCCTTATTACATAGTGAAATAAAATGTAAGGTAGCACTTTTAACTAAATACATTTCCTTTTAGATATAACGACTAGCATGTTTATGTTTTGAGTACAAAGTATAAATGAGTCGAGTGGAATCTATAATTCAGAAGGGTCAAGGACAGGCCAATCACTGGTTACTGTCCCTTTACCAACCAGAATCAATGTATTGCCTCCCTAGACTTGCAGATACGGATGGACCACCCTATTCTTTAACCTTATTGGTTCTCTTAAACAATGCTTTTATTCAATCTTGTCCTACTAAGGGTAGGACAAGTATAATTTGTATTATGGATGAATAGTTTTATTGGCAGATATCAGTTGTTTTTAAGGTTTTACAAATATTAAAATGTAACAAAATTTTATGATTTAAGTTTTTAGAAACAGCCCCATTTTTGACTGTGAATTTTATACATCTCTCAATAACTTTTTTTTCTTATTCTATAAACAAATTTATATCTTAAAATATTAGCTGATTACAGAGTCTTTTTTTTTAATTATATTATTTCCAGCAAATTTTTATAATTTTTTCAACTATGAAAAATAAATTTTAGTGGATTATTAAAATTTAAGTCTTTTTTCAGACGATTTTGAGTTTCTCAATCTGTGTGTTTATTATCCTTTAGAGCTATAGCTTTCAAATGGAGTACTTTAATAAAGAATACTATTTTAACTGTTTGATTTAAATTTCTTTGAAAAATATTGAATATTTAATGCAAAGGTTAGAATATGTATGTTGTCTCTGATACTATTCTTATTTATATACTTCTAATATATAAACAAATAAATGCTTATCTTTTTATTCCTAATTACTTTTTTCATTTTTCAGAAATCAAGAATACTAATTAAACCTTTACAATGAATAAACTAATTAAGATTTCATTGATTTGTCATAATTTATATTCAAAGCAGATTAAGTTAAATATTTCTTATAAGATTGATGTTCAAATCATTATTATAATGTTTATCATTATATTCAAGAGTTTAATATACTATTAACACAAAATAAATAAATTAGAATTATTATAATTTAATACCAGAAATAACAAAAATACTACCTAGATTAATAATCAGTATTTTTATTCTATTTTGGTTTTTGCTATAATTTTGGTAACATTGTAATTTGGCAATAAAATATGTATTTGTTAACTTAATACACATAATATTCTTGCATAAAATTACTTAACCAATGTGTAAATTTGCTTTGAAAAAAACCCACAAAGGAATTTTTTAAAAATATTTTTAAATATTTATATTGATAATGCTAATTACAACAATTTGATTTAATTTAATTGAAATCAAATAGTATTTCATTATTTAAACATAATTCACTGCTGAAACTATAAATCAAACCTTATAGTGATATGTTAGAATAGTTAAATTATGAAATTATCAGAATTAATTACACATAGTTAAAAACCAAGCCATTAATATTTCAACAAAATACTTGATAATAAAACTTATCTTCATAAGACTAAACCTGCCCAACATTCATAAGGGGTTTAAATTATTTTCTCATAAACTCTTGATAGTAAGGAGAAAATTCCATTTAAATGCACTTCCTTTGTCATAGATTCCTTCACATATTTATGTATACATAACATATATATATATAATTGTTTAATATAACTCTGATTTTTTTTTTGTACATTTATATCATGCATATAATTTAATAAAAAGTATGGTATTTTGAAGAGTTTGTCTTGTTTTAAGTATAGTATGAACAAATGGTAATGTATACATATTAATTAATATTTTAAATTATAATATAATGTTCAAATATTTTTAATACTATACCACATAATTACATTTATTACATTATATTTATTAACAATGAATTTATGCTAGTTTACTTACTGAATGTTAACAGTAGGCTACTTCCATCTGTTTTAAAGTCCACTAAACAGTCAATATGCTTTACAATTTTAAAATGCAGTCAAATGACAAGATTTATACTAGAGCTGATCAATGTCAATGTGATGATTTTGATTAATTATAATTGTGAATTTTACATTTTATGTATTTAGATACATTCTGCACAAAATACACATAAAATTTCTGTATATAAATTAAAAGTTATTTAACACAGAGACTTTTTATTAAATGGCATATTTATTCTTAATAAATAATCTATTTAATAAAATTTTTAATTCATTATTTTTTAAAAGATTATGCACAAATATTTTTACTATTTATCTTGGAAAAAGAACAATAAATAATTGTATGCAATTCTTGTTATGTGACATTTGTAACAAATAATTCTTAATTCATTACTACCATTTGTAATAAAAGAATGTGCAAAAACAAAATTGTTAATTATGTGTAAAAAATAAACATAAGTTTATTTTAATTCATATAAACTAAAAAAATTCTAAAAATTTTCCAAAACCAGCAGAAAAGATTTTCTTTATTATTTACATTCCAAAACCATATCAAAAGTAAAAAAAAAAGAAATATATAAATATAGGCAAATTTTATTCAACACACACATACTGTTAAGATATGCTTATAACTTCTGAATTTAAAATAAGCTTAATTGGAGATGACAAGCAATTACATCATCAAAGCTTAAATGATTGATACAAAAAAAAAATCATGTTTTTTTTTTCTTTTAGAAAATTTTTATTTCTATTATTTTTAGCCAAGAAAACTATATTTTTACAATTTACTTGCATATTTGAATTAGCCAGAAGTTAATTTAAAACTTTGAATCCAAATATGAAATATGAGTTGAATTTGCTCAATTCAACATGCAACTTGATTAAGTCACAATTTAATTTTTCAAAATTAAGGAATCTTTAAAAAAATTTAATGTTTTCAAGTTTCTACAGTAATGAAAAATATATGTTAAATACAGCTTCTTGGTATGAGTACAAGTTTATAGGAAAATTTAAACGTTTTTCTATAGTTGATATACAAAGAGTATTCTTATAATATTACAACAAATTTTTCAGAATTTGTTTAATTATGCAATTATTTTTTACTTTTGCAGCTTTTATTCAAAGAATAAAGGTTATAACACACCTTTTCACATAGTATGTTAATATTACAAGATTAAAATAAGATTTAAATCATTTTAATATTTTATTCAAAACCATCACAATATAAAAATATTATTCTGCAAACACACCAAAAATTGATAAAAATTAATTTTCATACACTTATAATTTAATATTGAATCAAATATAAATACTGATTTAATGATCATAGATTTAACACCTAAAATAAATCTTCCAAGGGGTTTCTTTTTGAAATAACTATTAAAAAATGAATAATATTTTTCTAGACTTTTAAAAAATTTCAGAAACTACTTTATATTAAAAAATTTAGAGGCGTTTAAAAACTTATATTAAGAAAATGTAAATAATTGCTTTGAAAGTTAACAATAAACAATTAATATAGTTCCTAGTTGTTCAATTAAAAATAAAATTTATTTTGCATTTCTGAGTTATTTTATGCCATTTAATTAAAAAAACATTGCATTCATTTTCATTTTTATGTACACACAATTTTTTTAGTTATATTTAAGCTTATTTTTTGTTTCAATTCTGACAATTCTCCCTTATGGTTTTAAAAGATAGTCTATTTTGATTTTTATTGCATAAAACGAAAATTGACAAAACAATTATTCTATATAAACAACTCTCAATAGATATTTAAGAACTGCTAGCGAAAAAGTAGACCTATTTAAAATTTTACCAAAATATGCAACATGTCAAAAAAAAAAAATTCAAATTTCGTTTTAGCATTTTTCAAATAAAACTTTAGAAGCTTGCATCATTTATTTGCATAGATTGTATCTGATGCATATTAATTAACAATCATTCACAAATTGAAAATACAGAGTGAAATGTTTAAAAAATTTTTTTAAATAAGTAATACTTTATTAATTAATCATGAAATTTTGGATTAGATTTTCCGACCTAAAGAAATGTTGTCTTCGAATATTTGCGTAATTATTTTTAATTTTAATAAATGCTTTTAGCGCAGGCAAAAAATATAACATGGTGAAGGCATATATACGCAAGAATTATTCCAAAACATGCGTTTATAAATACGAAAAAAAAAATCCAGGTTTCTGATTTGAAAAATTTAGTGTGAGTAATGCAACATAAAATGTTATAACTACTTTCCCTGCATGAAGCCTTCGAAACAGTTTTAATAGTAGATAAAAAGCGGATGTGACGCTTTCACATCCCTCTTAAATTCGAAGAGCGACCTCACTCTTAATGATTTCCACTGTTATATTACACAATTCGCCAAGCTATCGCTATCACAGATTGAGCAGGTAACCTACTATACTTACTCTAAGGACTTTAGCAGGTGAAACAGACGATACATTTATATTTAGGAACTTAATAGCAGTTCACATGGGTAATTGGACCACAATTTGTACAAAATTTAGTTCTAAAATCTTGATTAGAAGCCAAATTTATCATAAATAAAATCATAATAAATGCACTCAAAATGCTAGCTACAACAAAATATCCTAAAATCCCGTCTTTCCCTTCCCGCTTTGAGGAGTTTTCCCTATCGGAGGGGGTAACGCCGACAAATAGAATTTCTTGCTCTAGATGGTGGCTAGTCAGAACCGGTTCTTACTACCAGCTGCAATAGGAAAAATGGCCGATTCCACTGCTTGTCGTACGAGTTAAAAAATGAAGTTTGTGAAAGGGGTGACTGTAGCTGTGGAGAATAAAAGATTTGGGTAACTTTTACGTGGATTCAAAACAAGGAAAGGAAGTTTTGTTTTCTGGAAATCCAAAACCAAAACTTCCTCGTGTTTCTTTTTTCGCCATTGCTATGCGCTGCAGTTTTCACCTGAGAAATATAGCATGAGAGGGGATTTATTTCAGGAAATTAATATATTCTTTACGAATGGTCTTAAGTGATAAAAATTACGCATTTTAAAGATATTTTACAATTCGGGATTTAATGCTAGTTCATGGAAATAATCACATTACTTTTAAGACTATAAAATATTAAACGAGCATGTGTGGAATAAATAGATTCTAGGTTACGAAGAAAAGTGACACGTATTACATAATGTGCTTCACTAACAAGAGAATTCGAACTATTCCAATCTTATTCCTTTATATGTTTCAAAAATCAATCAGCCCTATATTTGAAACAATCTTTATAATTTTGCTTTCCAAAAATTATGACTACTAAGAATGATGATTCAATCATTACTTAATTACTTTCATTTATCAAATAATCTTCTTTTTTCTTTTTGTATACACAGAAATAGCTTGTGGTTATTTTAACATAAGCTTTGAAGTTTTTGAATTGTTAATACAAAAATCATTCTGTGTTTTCGTTTAAAATGAAATTGGAGAAAAATCTTGCAAAAAAGTTCAATGCAAAATATATCAGAATTTTCAAATAAAAAAAAAATTTAAATCTAAGTACGAAATGTGAGTTACAATATATAGTGTAGATAAACCCATCCGAAATTTGTCTTATAAACTTCACAGCTGTTTTTTACAGTCTAAAATGTTGAAGTTCATAAAATAAAAAGGAAAAACACAATAGCTTTTAATACAGTGATAAGACATTTTTATGACTTCGAATGATAAAAGAAAATAAATGTTTTATTATGTTATTACAAAAAGAATTTTACTTGACAAATATATATCACATTTATATATTAATAGATATTTTCTATCATATTTCTTACACCAGCTGCTTTCGAGAGCATTGCCTCACTACAAATAATATCAATTCAATAAATAAATTTGGAAAAATTTCCTAAAAATAATTTTTTTAAGAAAATCTAACTTTTCATGGCATTGGTAATTTAATATATACATTGCAATAAACTTGTAATATTTCTAAAATGATATCACTGATTACTAACTCCCGTTCTTTAAATACTTATTTGAATGAGAATATTTCTTGTAATCGGTATATCTTTCATATTAATCTATTTAACCTGGGAATTCTCAGTCAAAAGTGTATCCCTGAATGAGCAAGCATGGCCGAAAAAAAACCGGGGGGGGGTAAATTTAAACTGATATTTTTATATTTTGCAGTTATAAATTTTTAAGTTTAAACACTTCTCCATAAAATAAGTGCAAACATTTAAGATCTTAAAACATGGTAAACAATAACAATCCGACCGTCATATTTAAGAATAAAATTTTACTTGAAATGTTCTATTCAATGAGAGAGAATCTATGTTATTATTCAATGTATAATTACTATTTATTGTATCGATTAATGTCAATATTTTTGAGCCATTTTTATTAAGTTATCTTGTTGTTTTCTTAAAATAAACAGTTGGATTCTTTCATAGTTTTATTTACATGTATTTGCATTACATATAAGTGTAAAAGAAAGGAGAAAAGAATGGTTAAGAATCCTTGTAGTCTAAAACAAGAATCTTTCATTTACTGCTTACTAGTGAAAAAAAAAAAAAAGACACTTATTTAAATTACGTAAAAAGATTGAAAAATGAAATATCATAACTGATCAGGAAATTCTTTCTTTCCCGGAAAATTTTTATTTCATTATTCATTAAGATTCTACACGATTATATTAACAAATGATGGCAACATGGATTAAATGTTTATCTAAATCTTACCTTCATCTTGACTTTGTGCTCTGTTTCTTTAACACAATACGTAAGTAATGAAGATAAAAATGATGATGGTCGATTAGCAAGAAATTTATGTTTCAATTTCTACGCTCTGATTCTTTTAAAGTACAATATTTAATGAAATAAGACACTTCTGAATTCCCTTGAAAATCCCAGCAGTTAGAAAGTAGAGTTAGTATTTACTTGATATAGAAATAATTTTGAAGTTTGATTTTAACATAGGTATTTTTACAGATTTTAAATAAAACTTTATATTTTGAAATAAATATTGGGACATTTTTTAATATTCCAGTAAGTTTATGGTAATGTTAGAATTCCAGCACTAATCTCAGATCTGTTTATAATATTATGAATTCTCATATCTGCTCTTTTCATAATGCTTAAAAAATCAAATTCGATTTTAGTTAACTATAAATGTTCAATTTACACATTTTTGAAGTTTTTAAAATATTATCTTAGTAAGAGAGATTAATTTATTAAAAATAATGATTTTTTAAAAATCAGAAAACAGATTTAAAAACAAAATAAAGAATGGAGATTTTAATATATCAAAATAGGAAGGATTTGTTCTACATTACATCAAAAAGAGATATTAAATGTTTTGTTAATGATTTCAATTATTACATATCTGCTTAAGAAAGATATAAAATAATCAATGGCGTAATATTCCATTTGCAAAGACATGAATTGGTATTCATCAAAAAAGTGCCAATTGAATTTAGCAGCATTTTTAGGTAATTGCATGACAAAGAAAGTATTTCAAAATCTCTATTACGTAGAATAGCAATGAAAGCCATAGCAATTGAAATATTAACAGAAGAAATAATTTGAGCATCACAGTCAATATGCATTGAAGTGTTAAAAATCTAAAATAACATGCAACATTTTTCATAAAGAAATATATAAATAGATTTCGAATCGAGAAATTGCTTTGTAAATACTTAGAAAAAAAAATCTTTATACCTATTTCTAATCCGCTCCTTACACTTTTTCAGTTCACGAAATCTGTTACCGCTGAACCTTTTAACAGATTGACTGTTACAACCAGCAGGTAATCGCTGGGAAACCAGTTCCTAACTGCTTTAGTTCCTTTGTATCTGTAGCAAAGGAAAGGGGGAAGTTAGTCAACGCGATGAATACAGAGTTATTTACACAAAGGTTTGACAAATACTTTCGCTCATTGTGCTGGGCAGGGTTTACCTTTGCCCGGAAGATCGGTCAGGAATCAGAAGGCAAGTTTCCAAAGTCCCCACATGGGGTCTTTACTAGAAACCACAACACACTCCCTTTATGAATGAAATGCTTCCCCCTTAACTTCCACAAGTGGTGTTGAAGTAGATACTTCATACTATTAATGGAGCTCCGAAAAGATGTTCGTTTTGTTGCTTAGATCGAGTTACAAGGCTTTCACTGATCGTTTCCTTAAAAATAATTAATCCTAAACAAACGATCGGTCATTTTTGGTATTTTAGCATGAAACTGGCGATTAGTGGAGAATAAATTCATGTTCTCACAATAAGATTCACAATTTAATGTGACTAGTAAAGTGTAATAAAAGAAAAAAAAATTATTTTTTATAACTTAAGAAATTTTTTAAAAAAATTCTTTGTACAATTATTGTCAAAAAATTCATGATAGAGACGATTATTAACGAACTTGATGAATAAAATAATTTATCTTAAAAAGAAAAGAAAGATTGCCTCTCAACAGATTATTTTATAATTTTCTGGTACTTCAGATGCAATTTATTCATTTTTAAATGCAAAAGTTGTTCGTTTTCACTAAGTTCTACAATCATCCACATTAAGAGAGAAATTCTACCCCCGAATATTTAAAACAACTTTTGACTGTACAGATTGTTCTTCAACATTTTCCGAGAACATTCAAAGGCTAAATAATTATAATAATAATGAAGGACAATATTTTTATTAAAAATTCTCAATTAATATCAATCAAATGACATAATCAGAAATGTCAAGAAATATGTGAATCAGCATCATTAATTTTCCATCTAGCTTTAAACAGTCATTTTTTCACCCAACAAAAAATCAAACGTGAAAACATTAAATACATATTTGAAGTTTAAAAAAAAATCAATTTCCTAATTGCACTCATCATATTTTGTCTCCTTTTTGCTTTGTCATCTAAAAAGATAATGCTTCATTTTTAAGCACAGACATGATACCACATCAAAAATATAGTTCTCAGAATTCTCTTAAAGCACGACCGAAATTATCTGTTTATTATCAGTTCTTTTCACACTTGTCAGGAAACCGCTCTTTTTTCGCCCACGCACTGAGATGTAAACAATTTTTGTTTTTATCGCAGTCATTTACTTTCGTCAATGAAGATAGAACTCTTGCAAAAGATAATAAAAAATTGAAGGGAAAGGAGAAAAAAAAAAGTGGTTTTGTTTACCTTATGCATCAATAAAAATTCAAATAAACCAATAAAAAATCACTGTAATATGAAGTCATTCTTATTACAGTAATATTAAAGATAGACATTACGCAAAGGTAAATATATTATCGTTTATTTAATAAGTAGGCGTTTGGCTTTTCAAACTCCTACAGCCAAAAAAAAAAAAAAAAAATGTTACATTGTTTTTCTTAATCTCTCAACATGCAAATCAGTTGTTAACTTGTTTTCTCATATTCAAATTACAATAATAATATTATTACATTAATAGAAATTAATATGTTTGAATATTTTCCAAGACTAAATGAATTCATCTAGCAGAAAGGAATACAGTTTTATTCGCAAAGATTTAAAAACAAAAATTCATAGCCTTCTGCATATGGATGTGATTGAATTTATCTAAAAAGATTTTTCACACAATTACTAAAAGCTAGAGTATGATCGGCATTTCTTAATAAATATTACATATAATTTCTTTTTCTTTCATTTCGGCCTGTTAAATTGCAATTCATTTATTTAATTTTTTTTTTTTTTTTGCATTTGTTATCATGGTGTAATGAAAAAAAAATTCAGCATACAATATAAAGGGCCCATTCCTGAACAGGCCCATTCTGAACAAAGAAGTCTTAAGGCATGGGCCCGGGCCTCGCCTTATGTGGGGGCCTCGTTTCGTTCTCACCTCAGTCTTAATAAGATCATGATCAAGGTAATTTTAACTGTCAAATATTATTCCTCTGAAAAACGGGGAATTTCCAACTGCATGTTAATTGGCAATTGTAACAAGAACGTATTTTTCTTATGACCTTTGTCCATGTCTAGGCCTGATACCACGAACAACCCCCCATTCACCTCATTTAATTAAAATGCGACTATCGGTTGAGATGGTTTGAATGTGAATAGTACACGTTTATTTGTTTCAAAATATCGTTTGTACGATTATTTGACAATACTATATATTGTTTTCTTTTAAAAATCGCTGGTAATGCCTAGTTTTGCATAGAGGCCCAGGAAAATTTCTCTGGGACCAGGGCCTTAAAAAGTCTTAAGACGTCCCTGTTCCTGAAGGGTATGCAGGAAATGCCCCCGCACAAATTTTAAAGTGCCAAATTCGGTCGGTATCTTGCACAGTAGAAGATAACCTGTGCTGAAGAACAAACACAATATCTAATGTTTTTTTTTTTTTTTTTTTTTTGTCGAATACAGCCAGCACGATTGGTTAACATATTACACTTTTTTATAATATATACAGGGAAATTCCAACATTATAAAGGGATGAGCAAAAAAAAAAAAAAACCCTGCACGTAAGCAAACCTTTCTAGGAAAGGGTGATTTTTCAAAAGAATTCTTAAGGTTTCCGACTACGTTCGGAACCGTAATTTTAAAAAAGCGAATAAATGGATAATTTTCATGATATTTAGTGTCACTTAGATTAAAATACATGTATAAAATTGTTTTAAGGACATTTTGACAAAAAAAAAAGTTATTTAAATACAATATTTTGGCAAAAAATTAACTTAGAATAATCTTTTCTCAAAATGTTCTCCTTTTGTGAAAAATGCTTCTATTATAATAATATTTTGCCTGTATATAGCTCAAACCTCTCTACAGAGGCTCAACTAGAATTTTTGAAAAATTCACATTATTTTCAGAGTTACCACTAATTTAAATAATTATTGGCGTTTTTTTTCTTAAAATTGCAACCCTTTGTAGTCGTAAAATACGGATAAACCCACTTCGAAGTTATATATTTCAAAAATTCTAGTTGAGCCTCTGTACAGAGGTCTGAGCTATACACAGAGAAAATATTATTACAATAGAAGTATTTTTCACAAAAGGAGAACATTTGGGAAAAAAAATTATTCTAAGTTAATTTTTTGCCGAAATATTGTATTTAAATAATTCTTTTTGTCAAAATGTCCTTAAAACAATTTTATACATGTATTCTAATCTAAGTGACACTAAATATCATGAAAATTATCAGTTTTTGTGCTTTTTTAAAATCACGGTTCCGAACGTAGTCTGATACCTTAAATGAAAGCAAAAATGTATCATAACAAAGTGATTGATAAAAATTCTGAAAATGGGCTTGTTTGACCTTGTATCTATTTAAACATGATGAGTCGATTGAAATATATTATTTCATATCACATCCGGCCTTCACCGATCTGCCTAATGTTTTTCAATAAATGAAAGTGTGGGAAAAATTTTAAAAACAACTTTTAAAAAATTCGGTATTTAAATATTACTCTACAAGCAATTCAGGTGAAGTAAAAAAATAAAATGAAGCGCATGAAGCCATAAAAGCAGCATTAGATTCGTGATACTAAAGTAGAATAACAAACATACTAAAAGAAAAGATCATACTTCGTGTTTTTTCCAAATTCTTCGAAAACACATTCGAAGCACATCCGTGAATGTGCCGGAATTTTGAACCAGTGATTATATTTTCCGAATCCAAAATCCTAAAAACATTTATTGCATAGCTTCACGAGAAAAATGACGCTGTTGCAAGCTTCTACGCAGAAACACAGTGCGATAAACTTGACGCACCTATTATATTAGTTCAAGTCTACGAGTTAAAAGTGCAATACCTTTTTGTTCTAATATAAATCCACCGAAAGAGATTTAAGAATCGTTCCCTATTGCACCACAATCAGCTAGCTATCTTCATTGTGTTCTTTGATGAATAACACTTGCATAATTCAGCGCTTCCTATTTCGATTGTTGACTTCTGTTCATCTGAACAACAACCGGAAGCTATGGCGACCTTCGGAGTCAAGAGCAATGCGATAAAGCTGTTAGCAGGACTGATTTATGCACATGCAAACATAGCAAGACGAGACACAGGCATCCAAGAGTCAATTCTTTTGATTCAAGGAAATCTCTTTTTTTCTTTTCTTTCTTTGCTGTAAGCAAATAAGGACTTTCGTGTCTTTCCTTCATAAAATGAACCTGAATTAGAATACATTCACACTTTCACTTTGAAATGCAATAAAAAATTGTTTAAAAAATGAATATCAAATTTTTTTTTGTTATATTAGAATAACGGTTCAGACGAAATCTTACAATTCAAGGAAAAATGTCGTAGAGTATGAATCACAGATCCTTGATACAGAAGTTCAGAAACTTATGACTTCCAGAGCCATCACATCAGGCCTTATCAAAATAAATGCGTTTAAACTTTGCAGAAGCATTTTTTTTTATTTTGCACATTTTGTTTACATTATTGCCTACTACAAAAAGTATAAAAAAAAAATAGAAATATCTCGTTTTATTTCGACTACACATAAAATTTATTAGACACCTTCATAGCATAGCTAAAAACGAAATTAAAATGCAAATTAAATTCCATAATATGAAACATATTAAAATCTAAATCTATAATTCGAAATTTACCGAAAACAACTTAATTAGAACACATGCATCGTAAGATGGTCTTAAAACTGACGAAAGTTTCGTATTTTATCTAAGTTTTGTCGAATCTGTTGAAGGTTTGAAAGTAACATCAATATTAAATGTTATAGCGGAACAGTGGCGCAAAGGAAGGGAGGGGGATCCACAGGTCCTCAACCAATTGATTTCTTTTTTATTCATGATAATCCTATTTTTATAGTATGTAAAATTTAATTTAGTATTTGTTATTTACAGTGTATTCTATTAATAAGTGCTAATTATTTATTTAATAATTTATTTTTAAATAAATAATTGTTCCCGACGATCGATAAAATCAGAAGAATATATTTGGCGGCGTATTGGGGTATGATACAAGAATGGTGGACTTTTGTTACTCGACCCCCTCCCTCCTTCTGAAAAATTCCTTTAAGCGCCACTGTAGAGAAATATTTAATACATAAAATGTATCTTACACTATTTACTTTATAAAACTATTTATAATACTATCTAAAACATCTAACGTTGCATGAAAGTTGAATTTGTTTTTCTTTCGGTAAAATTAAAGTATCCATGCAATTTAACATTAAATTCCTTCAATAACGAAAAAACAAAACTTGAACTAAAGGATATATGGTAGAACATGTTCAGTTTTTCCACAGATTTTTTGTGAACAGGGGGGAAAAAAATCTGGTTTTCTCTTTAACAGCCTCACAATGTTGAATTGTATGAAAATAAATTTCAGAGTTGAGTAGTTTATTTTTATAGAAGTTTATAGAAGTTAGATTTTACAAAAAAAAAAAAAAAAAAAATATTTTGGAGGAGATTGATTAAAACAAAAAGAATTCAAACACCTTATTCAGCATTTGTTCTGTAAATGTGATTTAATTCTAAAAAAAACTCAGGCCATTGAACCAACATTTTAATCAGTTTTGTATAAGTATTGTGTAAGAAAAATGATAATTGTATTTTTGAAATCGAGAACATTTCATACTAATTACACGTAGCCTAATTTTTTAAACCTAGTTTCGACAATAGAGTTCGGGAACTTATTAAATGTAAAAATACAATTGAATGAACACCCAGATAAACAACATTCGATTTCCGTAATGATGTTCATTATTTTCAAATAATTGCCAATACGTATGTATATGTATTAGAACATTTTTTCTCTATGGGTGTGGATGATTCTCTCGTGTGTATTACTTTTATTGAGTTCTTATTTTAGTAAAATATATTTAAAAACAATCAATGCAAGAAAATCATTCAAGTACTAATAACTAAAAATTCTTGAGGAATATGTTGCTTATAACAAACCATAAAAACAATTAGTTTCATCACAAGTTGCTACCCGTTTGAGCTGCAATTTGTGATGAAACTAACTTAGGCTTAATATAGAATTTTAAGAAGGAAATAAAATTTTTAATTATTTTTCTAGATTTGTTTCGTATTTTCTCCTATTATAACACAACTAACAAATACAAAATATTTTCTCGGTTTTTTACACTGTCCTCTTTTTTCCCCCACCGAAGTAGATCTGCAACACTGGAGTATTAAAAAAATTATATTCATACTGTTTTGCACGATGTATTCATATTCCATTTCCAATTTATTTCCAATTTTTATTAAAAATTATTTTTATTTTTTTCCCCAGGAACAAGAAATATATATAAAAAAATTTTTATGTCAATTCCAACTTTGAATGGATGAATAGAAAGTATTTTATTAACGATTGAAAATTTGAAAAGGCTATGTATATATAGGGAGAGAGTGAACTAATAGTAGGAATTGAAAAAGGCAGTAATCCTGATTAACAGTCATAAATGCAATGTAACTGTTTCGACTGTTTATCCTATTGAAACATAGGACGTTGTTTTGAACTGTAAACTAGTGTCACGTGACTTTTACACGATTAAACAAATGTATAAAAAATAGCTTATAGTAATTCAAATAAACGAGACAATTATTTTTTAAAAAAACATTTCATTTGATTAAAGAGTATAAATTACTTTGATTAATTTAATTAATGATCAATCATAACTAGAAAAAGTGGTTAGTTAAAATAAACAATAAAGAAGAAGCTTTATAATCATCTGTTGTCTTGGAGCGCCTAATTAAGGCTTTGGTATTCGTTTTTGCAAAGAATTGTGAACCAGTGTCACGTGACTTTAATTTAATTAATTATTTTGAACACGTGATTTTATTATATTTAAAATCGATGCTTATTTTATGTAAAATCGATTAGCAACGACATTATATTTTGTGATCTTGAGAAATATTTAATTTCAAGTTCGTTTGTAAAAAGAACTTTGGAGAAAAAGTTTATAAAAATATTATTCTAGCGACAGATAGGAGCTTATTATGTAGGTTTATTATTATAAATCATTTAAGTGAAACTAAATGTGATTGCTCTTCATGTTCCATAATATATTGCGATCTATGTTTCGTTTTAAAGTAGATCAAAACGTTAACTTAAGCTTCTAACACAGTGGTTATCAAACTTTTTTAACCCATGGATCCTTTTTTATAGTCAAAACTTGCTCATGGACCCCTTTTTACAGTCAAAACTTGCTCATGGACCCTTTTTTATAGTCAAAACTTTCCCACTTGAAAAAGCTACATAAATGCATAGTATAAAAATTACAAATTTAAACAAAAACATTTTGTTGAAGAATTATTTATTGAAATTATAGCTTTTTTGTTTAAAATAAAATTAAAAAATTAATGACTCGGATGAACTTGATAAGATGTTATGAGTATATTTATGTGCGTCTCAATGTTTAAGAGTAGCAACCACAAATCTTCACGAGCAACAGTTTTTAGTCGGTTTCTTTTTTATTGTGTGATGAGATTTTTCACGGCACTGAATCCCCACATTCTACCAAATCGTAAGACGGGAAAGTAGTCAACAGCTTCTGTACAATAACCCATAGTGCAGGACATAAAACTGGGATTTGTTTTTGTAACTAGAATTCGTTGTATTCTTGTTCAAACATTGGTTTAAGTCCCTCCATAGTGGATATTTCAGTAAGATGCTTCTGTATATTAGTATGGATTCATCTATGTTTGGGAACTGAGTTTGTTAATGCGCATAAAGGTTCAACATTCAGTCGGAAATATCCAAGTGAATTATTGTTATTTATTTAAATTTCCGCGTAAAAATAAAAATGGATGAAAATTTTTTTATTTCATATTAACCCTTCAGTGGACACCCTGAAGTTGTTCAGGAACCCCCAAATCAATTTTAATTTTCCACGGACCCCCTGAATAATATCGGGGACCCTTGGGGGTCCGTAGGGACCACTTTGAGAACCATTGTTCTAACAGAAGGAATTCATCAATATACTTAAGCCGTAGACGCGAAGTCCACTGTTGCACCTTCACATTCTTTTCAATTGAGAACTTAGAAAATTCAATGCATATAAAACAACTAGAGATAGATGAGTGACATGTGTCTCCTAATTAAATGCAAATTATTTATACATTTTAATACATATTTATGTACACATTTTAGAATTTAAAAAAAAAACATATTTAAGTGTATTAATTTTTGATATTTTTTTGATGTATTACTAATTTTTTATAAATATAAAATTAAAATGCAAGAATGTTTGAAAATCCTCGATATAAATTCAATTTTTTAAAATTCAACCCTTCTAAAAGGTACTTACTCTTTAAACGACGAGGGCCATTTAATAACAGTATTCGGGAATCTTTCTTATTTACAAATGGTAATTAACAGAAAAATAATAAATAAATTTAAAAGTTAAAAAACATGTATCAATTACTTTAACTTATTTTTGAAATCGAATTCAGGATTTTATAAATGTATTCTGTATGAAATCTTAAAACTTTTTTAAAAATATAAATATCTCATTTTTGATAGTTATGAGACAAATATCAGAAAAACTATGTAATAAAGTTTAAATAAAATTAAATAATAATTAGTTTTGCTAGAAACTTATCAAATTGTTATTTTTATAAGAATTATTTTTGTAAAAATATCTTTTATGGATCTTTCTGTCCATTTTTAAAGAGAATTATAAAAATTATATTAAAAACGTGAATTAAATTTATTTTAAAAAATATATTCTCTACTTATCGTTTTGGTTTCTATTTATGATATAAAATATATTTTCCGCTTAATTGTTAAAGTTACATTTGAATTTAATATTCACAAACTGCTGAAAGACTTATAAGGTTATTTTTTCATTACATTATATATATATATATTTGCTAGATGTATAACGGAAACAATATCACACTCTTTGAGTTTTATTTATTCCTCCAAAATATACATTTCAATGAAAACCTTTAAAGTAAACATATTTTTATGCAGAAAAAAAATAAATATGTTGATTTTTCATCCGGTATCGAATACAAAAAATAACTATTCATTTTAACATTTATTTTTTGTTAGTTACCAAATCTAATTTGATTGGTCCGTACACAACATGCGATTTTTAACAAGTCTTACCCACACATTTTTTTAGAGATCTGTAAGAATCGTATTCTGGAATTATATGCATGTAAAAGATCGAAAACAAGCACAATCGACTCGAAATACGGTTGAGACCGGTTCTATTCGGTTAAAAATCACAAAAAGCACGAGTCCCTTAAAACTAGTTTTAGTGTCAACACCTGCATCGGAAAGCTTTAATAGAAGGTTATTATTATTATTTTTTTTATCAAGCAACAATGCTGTGGCCGTGACTCGGATTCGACCTTGAGAACGAGTTTCGCTTGCGTATTTTGACGTAACTTGGTCCGAGAGTTCCACCCCCTGGCAAAAGCACCGTGGAGGGAAATAAAATCACACATTATTACAAAGGGCAACGTAAATTTTTATTTCAAAAACGAAGCAGAAAAGCCGGTTACAGTCGTGTTTGGTCAACAGTCGCGAGGTAAAGCACAAAATAATAAAAAGAAAACCAGTTTTCTTAACGGTTTACCAACATTTGGTTTTTTTTCAGTTTAAAATGGATATTTGTGATCTCTTTTTCTCTGATATTATAAAACGGGGCTTTTTCATTGAATCTTGTATGAAGTTTAAGGATTTTTCGCACAAGAATCATAAAAAAAACAATGTTTTTTTTTTTAGTGGCTACATAGTAAATAAGATCAATATTAGTTATTTTAAAAAATGCAGTAGTTATTTTAAAGAATGCCACATTTCTTTATAAAAATCTAGATTTATTTTTAATTATTTTAAGTTGTTCAGAATTCGTATATGAGTCAGATGCACTTACAAGACGGAAGAAGAATCATAATTTTAATTCGATTAAATGGTTTACAATCACTCAATTTGATTGGTATGGAACACACAAGCAAGCCTTATTTTAAATCAAACAACAGAAATATAAGGGATTGAGGAAAAGTTTGCACAATTAAATTAATTCATTAATTACAAAATCACCTTAATTCCAGATTCGATAGATTTCCAGTTGAGTGAATATTAACGTCGCACTGTTCAGCTACTCGAGGGCTTTTGGCGACGGACCTCGTAATTTTCATTCATGGTCAAGTGACGTGGACGACATCTGAGTTGGCATTCCCCTTTCCTAACTACCACATCACACCAATAGGAGGACGTTTGAGCACTCGACAGATTTAATGTGCATCTCTTCCCTAGCGGTACTAGTTTAGAACTCTTGACACACCGGCCACGAGTCCGCTACTTTGACCACTAGGCTACCGCGGCCATCAGATTTCAAGTTGAATTCGAATAGATTACAATCGTGGTTGTTGACATTCTCACTTTCTTTCCACAATGGAATTCACACACATAGCGTAAACTATCTATCCAACCACACCAAAGAAAGCAATTTTATGTTAAACTGGAAAAAGCATTTCACTTCAACTCTAGTTTATTCGCATAAACAAATTCGGATTAGCTGCCTGACACAGAACGAAGTAAAATATCACATTAAATAAAACCAAACTAATAATAGGATATATTTTTTAATATTTTATGTTAGAATATATACACACACATAAATACTCTCTAAAAACTAATATTATCTACAAAATGGTGACACATACAGGGTCTTCTTTAAAATAAAAGTTAGAGCAATTATTTATTTATTAAATAATACCAAACGATAAAAAAGTATCAGTTCTTTAATATAAAGAAAAATTACCTTTAAGGCAATCATTAAAAAATATTTTTTGTGGAAATCTTTAAATTTAAAACTATATTCCCAACAAGCGAAATTACTGATAATAACTGCACTAAAAAATATAGATCAGAATTAGAATAAAAGCTGTTCGTGTATCTTTTTGATGAATAATGCATCCAATAAAGCGATGTATAGGAAATGTTTATTACGTAGTACAAAGATAAATAGAAACAGATGTAAAACCGCGAGGAAAATATGTTAAAATTATTTAAATTTCTTTTCACAAGGATAGAAAAAATATTTTACCAAGGTGAACTTATTTGCAAATTGTACGAGTTCTTCATGTTTCGGAATTTACTAATACATTGAATATTTATCAACTCTTCTCACATATTTTAAACTTTCATCATTACTCACAAAGATAAATACATAAAATAAACAAAGTGTTTACATGAAGTACGTGATAAACATAATAATAAGCAATCTCAATGAAATACGATAAAGTAATGTTTTCCTTTCAAAAATGAAAATAGAGGCCGGTTTCTTCAAACACACGAGGGGAAGTATTATTTAAAAAGTGCTAACGAAATGACATTCAGCAGAATATATATTTTTTGACATTAAAAAACTTAAATATTGGAATTTGATTATTTCTAAGAATTATGTACTGAATTTAAATCTTATATAATACTTTGATGCTCTCTCTTCGATTGAATGTACTCAGCGAAAACTTTTAGTATGAAATTTTTTAAAATTGAAAAATAATACTATATACCAAAAATGTGTATTTTGTGCATAATGATATTACCAAAATGTTTAAGCGATTGAAGAAAAAAATTTCAACTTAATTTCTGTGATATTTTTTCAGATTTAAAACTAAAACTAAAATTATTTTTTAAAAAACCTTGTTATTTAGCTTATTTATTTCATTGTTGTTGAAACAAAGCTTGAGTGCAAAACCTTTAAAAATTAATAATTGTATAATAATTTAATGTTAAAAAAACACTACACCTTTTTGAAACGAAGAAATTTCATCAAATTCATTACACAGATCTCGATTTTCAATTTAATAAAATATTTCTATAACTAATTTCAAATGAAGTTATTTTAGCAAAAATGTCACCCTCCTTAAAAATTACGTAACAAACGCACACGTATTTAAAATTTTCAAATAACATTTTTATAATAAACTTAATTGTAAAAACACTGCACGGTAAAAATTTTAGATGATTCAAATATATTTTCCAAGATTCATTTAAAATAATGATAAAAAAAGCAGTGGAAGATTCGAAAAAAGAAGAAAAAGAACAGGCCACCTTTTTTGTTCTGCATGCGCAGAATACAAATAAGGAACATTTGTTTATGATTATCATTAGGATACGGGGTTGTGTAAAAGGAAGATAGCTCTGCATAGAAATGATGTAAATATGCACATGAAAAAGAACAAGACAGAAAGAAATGGAAGCGAACACCTTATCACTTATTCCACAGTGTTGCTTTACACGATAAATAGACATTTCGAGCGATTTATTAAGCACTTACAGATTTCAGAGCGTACTTCTTTGTGCAGCCAACTTTTGAAGAGCCTTTGAAAAATGAATTGAGATTAACATCCCGTTCCCTTTTGGCTGACCCGACGAAAGATAGTAAAAGTAAAAGCACATTTACCACTTGCCGTTTAAGAAAAATAGCTGAATTGTCACTTTTTTATGTGCTTGTTGACGGTAATGAAGAAAGGAAAGAAAAGAGTTCTAAATAAGACTTATTTTTCTCTTTATGTTAACCGAAGTACTTTTATTATTTAACTGAAATTTTATGTTGCTGATTTTAAATTTTGGTAGCACAATAACATTGTTCATTGCTTTTTTCAACAATAAATAAATAATAATGTATTAGAATTCCTCTCGTAAAATGAAACAAATGAATTTTTTAATGACCTGGTTGAGTAAAGATGAAAAATTATGAACGTAAAAAAATGTTTTTCCATAAGCCTTTCCTTGTCAATAATAATTCAAGTAACATTCTGAAGAAATGCTTTTAAAGCAACATTTTTGAAGAAATGAAAATGTGTGTTTCTAGTACTTACACTGAAACGAAATTTTGCAAATTTTTAATATCAGATAGTTGTCACAATAACAATTACTTTACCTAATCATTATTTAAAAGATGCTACATCAAATTTTTCCCCCTGTTTCTCTATGTATGAAATACAATACTCAATGAATAAAAGGGGGAAAAAAAAGCAATTCAAACTTTATCGATTCCGGGAGGGGGGGGGGGGGGATAACGAATGCAAAAAACAACGAATTTTAAATCAGTTTCACTTCAATATTCACCTAATTTTTTAGAATTTCGAGTTTTTAAAAATTAGAACAATTACAAAAAGCAGGAACCCTTCAAAAATTAACATGGAATAAATAGCATATGACTGCATGTGAACAGTGGGATTCCAGATGAAACAATGTGAAAGCAGGGAAACAGCAGATTCATACTCCTATCAAATGATTCGTTTGTCAATTTAATATAACCGTTCAAAATAAGCCATTATTTACATAAACTATTTGTGAATTTAAATGTGCATTTCTCTTTAATTGTATTAAACTACCCTTTAAATTGATAGCACTCCATCAACCTGTTGTAACATTTTCCCGTCTTCTGGATAGACTGCAGGTACCTTAAATCGAAAAGAAAACGCTGATATAACGATTTTGCATTTAATCTTTCTTTTGAAATAAAAAACAAACGTATTTAGAACAATGTCAAAATCGATTGCAAAATATTAAAAGAAGCTTTTCCCTATCTCTTTACCACTGTCTAGAAACCCACCATTAATTTTCCACTCCTTACGACTATCAGCGCTCCTATCGGTTAATTAGCATTTTAGCATCATCATACTGTTTTTTTTAAAAAAAAACTGACAAATAAGATCCCACAGATATTTCGCGTCATCAATTTAAAGCAGTGATTCCAGAGCACGCTAGTCCTATTTTGCGTTGATAAAAGACGCGAGATTAATATCATGATAGACGAAATCGAGGAGGAACCAAGCAGTCTATCGCGTTGCCAGATGTCTGTCAAGGATTTGCAGGTGGCATTGCTATTATTGTGTTGCGCCATGACACAGCCAAGAATAAAAAAAGGAAAACGCGCGATGAAGTCACTGTTCAAAGAACTCTTTTATATTTATTTTTTTTTCTTTGCATTATTTCCGTCTTGGAACTCATCCAACGTCGTAGGTAATCAGTCGAGTCAGAATTTCGACATCGATACATCTTTTGCAGTTTCCTTGATATGAATCCTCGAATAAAAAGGTCTTAAATACTTAATTTTACAGAAGCAAGACAATGATTTTTAATAAATGACGTCCTCTCACAGGTGTTTTTCCAAAAACAATTCCGTCACTTACTTCATAGACTTGTTATTAGGTCATACAATGGTCGAGGGGTCTAAGGTTGTTATTATATTCCAATTGTAAAAACACTGATGGGATGGATCAAACATGTTCTGCAGTATAATTATATGATATATTTCGGGTAATTTTACACATATTCGGGTTTCCCCCTTTTAATTTGGGAGAGAAAAAAGGAATTGTAGAATATTTTGAGAAGCACGTAACTATAATGAACAGGACAGTATCGTATGACAATTCCTTCCACTTATAAGCAATTGTCATATGATAAGTATTTTAAAGAGAAGGCAGAAGCAGGAAAAATAGAATAAGTTACTAAAAAAACAAATTATTAAGAAATATTTGTGTCTGAATTTATATATTATATAAAAAACAGATTTTAAAATTAAGCATAAAGAAACCTTCTTTAAAGAAAGCCAGAATTAGTGCTTTTTAAAGTATTAATTTGATCGATTAAAAAGATATAAGCAAGATTTTTGATACAGTTTACTATATTCATAACCGCACACATTTTTTTTTTAATAACTCTTTGTAAGGAAAAATCCAACGTATAATATTAAATAATTTCAAAAAATATTAATAAGTAACTCTATTACAACTAACTTAAGATAAATTTACATCTATGTTAATTTTAATACCAATTCATTTGAAATAAACGTAAAAAGGTAATTCTACCTACTAAATGTTCACGGGAAAAAAAATGTAGTACAACTCTAGTATTTCCTTATCAACACAAACTCAAGTACGAGATTATATTCTCTGTAAATGTATTTTCCTCTTGAAGCAACTTAGTATGCAGAATAAGCGCACTTAGGAAATGCAATGCATAACAATTGAAAGCGTGTGTCAGCAATATTTTACATCTAACACATCTTAACAATTAATAATTTTTTGATGCACGTGAAAAATCTGTGATAATTGATTTCTCCAAAAAGAATATATTCATGATTTTTTTATGTGCTAGATTAAGATTCCAAGGAATTCTTATCTTAATAAAAAAAAAGAAAAGAAAAGAAAAAAGAAACTTATAGTTTAAATTCAGCAACTGAACTGCTAAATTTAAACTCGCGTTACGTGAAAAATTTAGAAGTATTTTACATACATAATTATATTTTTCAACTAAACAAAATAAATAAACAACGCATGGATATATCAGTGGAAAAGTTCCTATTTTTCCACAGTTAAAAAAAAAAATTTTTTTTTCTGTTTATAAATTCACCATTTCTTCATCTCTGACAAAAACTAATTAACATACAACACATCATTTACAATAATAGGCCAAAGCACAGGCGATCAATACATAGGCGAATTACACATGATATACAGCTATAATAATTTATACACAATATTTATTCATACCACAAATCTAGTAACCATCAAATAAAGGTTGAAATAAATTTTAACTTAAAAAGATCAACATAACTATCACCAAAATGCATTTTTTATCCTCCGTTCACTAACAATATACTTTTTTTTTCTCTAATGGGGCTGTGTGTGCGATTATTGGTATTTCTACCTTTAAAGACCTACTACATTCCCCAGGAGCTGGTATCACTTTTTAGTGCGGTACCATTTATGCGATACCAATTGCCGCAAGTAATATTGACGCCCAGTTTCTTCTCCAGAGGGAGACCCCTTAGCTCTGCCGATGCGAAATTTGTACTAAGGAATTTAATTTTGCCGGGAGCATCCAAGCCAAACGGACACTCAAGGATCTTTTTCATGCCGTATAATCATACGACATGGCCGCTGTCGATTTTCTGCATCATGAAAATCCACCAACTTGGGCCGGGGTCGAACCCGCAACCTTGGGTTCAGAAGGCCAGCGACAAACCAACTACGCCATCCAGCCGGCAATACACTAATACATTTTATTTCAAAAATTGCGACAAGGTTTTTTAATAAATTATATTTCCACAAACTTCTTCGAAGTACAGGAATAAAGTTGATATATGATATAACGGATGGTTACTGACGTTTGTACACAATGAATGTTATTTTTCGCAGACTTGCGATGAAAGAGTTCTTTAAATGCAGTGAAAATGACTTCCCCTGAAGACGTTACCAAGGTGATGATTGATACCCCCCGATCAATCATCGTTCGTTTACACAGCGCTTTCTATTTATACTATAGGTGGGTTGGTAGTAGATAGTGAATTGGTTAATTTCTCAAGGTTAGCACGGTCTGAAGAATTATTCCTTCGTGTGCTTGTGAGCTTGATTTTTAATTTAAAGTTTCTAGAAAAGAAGTGATAAGGGTCAAGGCGAAAACTCCTAGAAAATAAGAAGTATAAATATTTTTATAGTTTAAAAAAGTATAATGATGATTTATATCTCTATTGATTATTATGATTCTAAAATTTTTAGCATTTAAAAAAAAATTTCCAATCAAATGGGCTAAATACATGTGATGTCATAGTCACATGATAACTACAATCACGCGTTCCAGCCAGTCAGTTCATAAATTCATGAGACGTTATAGTCTCAAGATTAATGCAAGTATGTGTTTTCAGCCAATCAGTGCAAGCGCTACACAGCTGCCAACTTATGCTTCTTGCAAAAACATTTTATTAAAAAGTACAGATTTCTATAAAAGTATACGCGATTAATATAAGAATTTTTTTTTAACATTAGGAGTTTTTTGATGAAATTTTTTTTCTTAATACTTGAATGTTTTTACTCAATTATCGTTTTTGAAATTTTATCTAAATTTTACAAAAATACAGCAGATACAAGTTTAATGTCTCTTTTGAATTCAATAGAGAACACTTGATAGCCTTTATCATGTGACCGTCATGAATTTAGCCCACTGGATTTAAACCTTTTGAACGAAGACCTCAAAAACCTATTTAAAACTAAATTTAATTTTTTTTTACAGTTATAACGTGTACAACACTGAAATTTCATAAAGATGCGAAATAGTTATTTGTAAAAATTTCGAACACAGTGCAAATTTTCTATTCCTTCTTCTAATTATAAAATATTTTGATTCATCTAACCAATTAAGGTATCCGACTACGTTCGGAACCGTGATTTTGCAAAAGCGTATAAATGGATAATATTTATGAGATTTAGTGTCACTTAGATTAGAATACATGTATAAAATTGTTTTAAGAATAGTATTACAATAAAATATTATTTAAGTACAATATTTTGACAAAAAATGAACATAGAATGACCCCTTTTCAAAATATTCTCCTTTTGTGAAAAATGCTTCTATTATAATAATATTTTGCCTGTATATAGCTGAGACATCTGTGCAGAGGCTCATTTAGAATTTTTTAAATATATAATAACTTAGAAGTGGGTTTATACATGTTTTACGACAACAGAGGGGAGAAATTTTAAGAAAAAATCGCCGATAATTATTTTAATTGGTTGTAACTCTGAAAATATAATGGGAATTTTTCAAAAATCATAGTTGAGCCTCTGTACAGAGGTTTAAGCTATGTACAGGAAAAATATTATTATAATAGAAGCATATTTGACAAAAGGTTAGTTAATTTTTTGTTAATTAATAACTAAGTTAATTTTTTGCCGAAATATTGTATTTAAGTAATTTTTTTTTTTTTTTGTCAAAATGTGTCCTTAACACAATTTTATACATGTATTCTAATCTAAGTGACACTAAATATTATGGAAATTATCCATTTATGAGCTTTTTTAAAATCACGGTTCCCCGAACGTAGTCGGATACCTTAAAGAAAGAAATTTTATCAGACTAATCTTTATTTAAAATTGTACGGAAGTTTTCAAAATACCGAACTGCTTCACATTCCGAAAAAAAGGTGACTAATCATTAAAATATCTAGATAAAACTAATCTTCTTACTACACAGGATACAACATATACAGCCAAAACACTTCCTAGAGAGATTTCTATTTTATAAATATCTGAATACATCCGCGCAATTTTCCTCACGAAAAAATGGACTACATCATTTATCAATGTTAAAATGTTTTCTTTGAAACATACATCAATGTGAAAATTATCATCGTTATAAGCAATTGGTTCGGTGAAAGTAATTTTTATAGAAAATACTTTTAAAATTAGGAGATATATCATCCAGCACTTTTTAACGTCTTCTCTGATAGAAATAGAATATCGTTTTTGTATTCGACTAATTTTTTTCCAGCAAGATGAAGTCTTGGACCCTTTCGGCGAAAAATATTTTTAATGTTTGGTTATAAAATTATAAAAAAAAGCCCGATTATAATGAAATTAAAAAAAAAATGCCTCAAATATGATAATTTTTGCATTTTTCTGCCTTAAAATAAAATACTTATACAGATAAATTTAATATATAAAAATTATTTATAAATATTTTTTTTTATTTAAAAATATACAAAATTGTATATATTATAAGGACAAAAATGATCAGCGGATTTTTTTTTTGAATTACGTCCGCAATTTCTATTCGAAATACTTCTATAGTCTGAATTGTTGAATATAATCCTTAATTTAGAGGTAAATTTTACAACCCCCTCCTCTTAAAAATAAACTTTACATATATTATTTGTGGTCAAAATAATGTACGTATACTTTTCATACTGTATATTTTCAGGAATATGTATATATTTTTATGATCCTAGAATTATAATACATATAGATTTCTCTTGGAAATATTTCGCAAACCTGGTTATAAATTCATTCGAATACCATATCATTATAAGACCAGAAAAGTATAGTTAAAATAGTTAAGACTAATATTGAATATTTGCTAGAGGTGGAATAAATCGATCTGTTGTAAATGTTGTGAATTTACAAATCACCAAGGAAACGCATTATTATTTTAGTTAAAACACATTGAGTTTTTTCCTCACAAAATCATCCGATTTTTCGGGGTCACTCTCAAACCCCTTTTCCCTTTCGTTTAACTCGCCAAGAACACAAAAATTATGATTAATTGGTCCTCTTAGTGTCCCACATTTTGAGCAATTAATTGGCATGCAAAATTCATGAGGGGGGGAGGGGGACTGTAGTTCGATTGCGAGAATGTAGGTCATGGTTTGACGTGAAAAAGTGCACGTTCACATAACTTTTCGGAGAAAAAAAGATCATTAGAGTTTACTAGATTTATAAATGGATCTCTTTGAAGCTTCCATTGACAATATTTGTCTAATTTAGAATATGTTTCGTGAAGTAACACTATTTTCTACGTATCGACAATACAATGACTAATTTATATTTAGTATTATCACACTAAAGATTGTTGCCTCACCGGTTTGTTGAAACATTTTCGTGAGAAACTGAGCAGGAATAACAGCAGGACGATTAAGAAAAAATAGAACACATTTACTGAAAATATTTTAATTCAATAGAATTACTTATTTCTTCTCTTTAAACGCCTTGTATTTTACCAAGAATAAAATTAAAAACCAAAAGAAGGAGTAAGTAAAATTTTAAAAAATTACAGTTTTCATAAAGGAAATTTCTCTGGATTTTCAATTAAAAATTCAATTTATTTTGTGATTTCTGTAATTAAATATAAACATTGCACAGGTAAAAAATAATTCCAAAATGTTTTCAGTTTCATGGATAATTACGATCGTTTGCTTTAAAATCAAAACTAGTGATTCAAGTTATTAGAAAGAAGTTTTGAGAAAGCTACATAACTCAAAATGATTGCAAATTACACGATAAGACGTGGAATACAAGTAATTTCGAATACATGCTTCTTTGCTTTCAGCCTTAATGTTAATAAACAAAAGAAAGAGGTTCGAATATCGGTCAGGAAAGTTTCGCCTGAGGCAATTCAATCAACTAGGATGCCAAATCATTTACATTTTCTCTCTCTGATTCGTTTTTAATTTGAACCAGTTTTTATCAGAACTAATTATAAAATGACTTTAAAAAAAATCGATACTTTTGAGAATATTGACGCTCTTATTTTAAAGATTACCATGCTTATTCATAAATATTATGTAAAAAACTTGCATACTAAAGTGATATTCGATAAGAATTTTAAAAGAATCTGAGGAACGAAATTCAAATGAAGCTATAGTTATGGTTAGATTACCATTCAATATTCAAGTATACCTGCATAAAAGAATATTTATATTACATAATTATTTTATAATATTTAATCTATTTCTTAAGCTGGTGACGTGAAAATGTTTTTGAGTTTCCACAAGGCTTAATCAAATTCCAATGAATTCTTATGGATCTTAAATAAAATTGTTAAAGTTTGGTCAATTTTTAAGGTCATATTAATTCAGATATTTAGTAATTGATACTGATTTTCAACAATTTGAATCAAGAAATATTTAAAATGAGATGTGTGCTATTAATGCTATTCAAAATTAAATAAGAAAATTACAGTTAGTAAGTTGCATTTTTTCAGTAAAGGGCAAGAGAACAGGAAACAAGAATTTAAGAAGAAAATCCTGAAAGTGTAATTAAAAAAAAAATTATTTTCGTTTTCTTGGAAACTTTGACTTATAAAAATTACTTTAGAACAAGAAGATAAATTTCATTTTCTCGTATATAATATTTTATACAATAAAAATATTTTAAATCTTAACATACACATAAATAAATCGTTTTTTTTATAGATGGCTACAAGGCTACAGAAAAGTGAATGTGCACTTTTTCACACTTACTCTTCATAGATATCTTAAAACATGCTAACATAAGTAATCTAAAAGTTATCTTTTTTGAAATGCATACCAAATAACTTAACCCTTAAATGTACATTGTTGCCAATTGTCGGCATTTCAGTTCCACTTAATTTTACTCAAAAACCTGAGAGTGTTCGTTCCCGTCAATATATATATATATATATAGTTAGTATAGTATAGTTAGTATCATAGTTATAGTTATCTCCATATTCTAATATTAGATAAAATTACTTATTATTATTTTATTCATATTTACTCTAGTGTTAATAAAGTTATGCTATAATTTGTGTAACTCTCATCAATTTTTATTTCCATTCTTTTTATACTTTTGTTAAGTGCTACATTTCAGCCATTCACAGGACAAATCTGCATTAGGATCCAGAATCTGGCAATAACTTATTTATTGCACTCAGATTTAGCGCGGGCTCTGCATTTTTAAGTGCAATTTTTGGGTAAGTTACCTCTATCTTGTAATGGATTTAGATATTCCTATCCATTACTTTCAATAGGTTTTTGCTCAGTATTATTTACATAAAGGGGGAAGGTTGGCTGGCCAAAAAACATGTTCAACCCCACTTTTATATAAATTATTTTATATATTAGCTGTCCTAAGTCAGCAATGTTTATAATACTGCAGCATCCATTTTATAATTTTTAATCTCGGTTACTCATATGTCCTTCATTGTGTGATTTTCCTACTGTCTATGAGTTTTTCGAATGTGATTGTTGGATGTTATCTCTTGTTTGTAGAGAATAAGAATATATATATTGACATTTGAATGTGGTGGATGATAAAATCCAGCGTGTTACTTGGAGAGATATTTTCTATTTTCGAGTTTCCTATAAAGAAGTGTGATTTATCTAACTGAAGAAAAATTACTTCTCATCTGTAGTCGGGTAAGCTATCATTGCTTGATACTGCAATTGAAAATTAAATCTATATATGCTAGATTTTGGGGAAATTCTGTACGTTACCAAATGTCTACATAAAACTTTTTTAAAAATAAATACTCAATATTATTACCTATTTTTTTTTTTAAATTTACTCTTTATGTAACCTATGACCACATTCCTATAAAAACAATTTTTTAAAACTCAAAACAAAGAATCATGGATTTAAGGTATTCGACTACGTTCGGAACCGTGATTTTGCAAAAGCGTATAAAGGGATAATATTTATGATATTTAGCATCACTTAGATTAGAAAATGTATATAAAATTGTTTTAAGAATATTATTACAATAAAAAATTATTTAACAAAAATATTTTGACAAAAAATGAACATAGAATGACCCATTTTCAAAATATTCTCCTTTTGTGAAAAATGCTTCTATTATAATAATATTTTGCCTGTATATAGCTCAGACATCTGTGCAGAGGCTCATTTAGAATTTTTTAAATATATAATAACTTAGAAGTGGGTTTATACATGTTTTACGACAACAGAGGGGAGAAATTTTAAGAAAGAAACGCCGATAATTAATTCAATTGGCTGTAACTCTGAAAATAATGTGAATTTTTCAAAAATCATAGTTGAGCCTCTGTACAGAGGTCTGAGCTATATACAGGCAAAATGCTATTATATAATAGAAGCAATTTTCACACAAGGAGAACATTTTGAAAAAAGGTTATTCTAAGTTAATTTTTTGCCGAAATATTGTATTTAAATAATTTTATTTGTCACAATGTTCTTAGAACAATTTTATACATGTATTCTAATCTAAGTGACACTAAATATCATGCTTTATCAAGCTTTTTTAAAATCACGATTCCGAACGTAGTCGGATACCTTAAGGATTAAGAATTGAACGACGAAAAGAAATTCATAAAAATATCAATCCCAAGACGGAAAAAAATTGAAAACAGAGAAAAGCAGGAGAAATCTTATTTAAAGTCTTCACTCAACTAGTCAAAAAACGCTATATAACATGGTGACTGATTTAAAAACATGCTGCTCAATTGCTTTAAAAAAATAAAAGGATAAAAGGAACATTATACCAAAAAGGGGCGTAGGAGGAAATCGTAATGGATATTGATCGCTATCCCCATTGAAAAAAAAGAAAGAAAAGTCCGATCTCTTAACGCTTTGACCCATTTTTGAAACCCTAGCATTTTAAAGAGAGAGAAAAAAGTGACAGAGAGAGGGAGAGAGAAGGCGTTGCAAAAGAAGAGGAAGAGGAAAAAAATATTTACACTTAACGGGTGTCCTTATTTTAGAGCAAAAAGGATTACCTCTCTTTCCAGAGAAGAGCCTAGCTCTCAAGAAAGCATAAATTTAGATTCGAATTGAGAGCAAAATAAGGGATGAATTTGCGACACTTCTCCGAAAGCACGCGCTGCTGCAAATCTATCTATGGGCAGCTGGAATTTTGGAATTTCGCATGGAAGGCTTCCAAGACTAAAACGCTTCACACTCTAGATGAATGAAGGAGTTAAGTGTTATGTGAGTACGAGCAGATATTTATCAGAAAAAAATTCGCTAGGATTTTTACGAAAGCACGATAAAATGAAGTTTTAAATATTTACAAAATCTCAGTAAAAATACTCTTCATATGTTTTTCCAGAATATTATGTACACATATAATCAAAGCTCCATTAGATGAGAAATTGGAAAACAGCTTTTCTTGTAAGATCCAATTGTGTATTTTCATTCCTTTTCTATGCTTAAGCGTATGGTTTTTTTACTTAGTTTTTACTTATTTCATATATATATGTATCTGTGCCCCAAAATTTCTTAAATTAAACTTTTCAAACTACTACATGAATTGCACCAACTTCTTATTTTAATGTTAATCTTTTCCTTTTTGAAGCAATGCGAGATAGCACATGTAAAAATAACATGCGAGTACAAAACTACACTTCTTTTGCTCCCCAGGTCTTTACACCCAGTACTAAACTATCTTCTTTTTTTTAATTAAGTTAAAAAATTTTTTTTACGTAAGTAAATTTAATACATAATGAAATCAGTAACTAAGATCAGGGGAAACGGGTTCAAAGAAAATTGTTAAAAAATAAATGAAATTACAAACTATATTTTTGTATATTAACAAGAAATACTAAACACAGGTGGTTTAAGTTCTAAAAAAAATTATAAGTGTTTTTATTGAAACTTGTAACCATGACGTTTAGCCACCCTGTGCTAAAATGAAGCACTTTTTCAAATTTGATACATATAATCATCCATGAACATACATAAATACCAGAAGGAATTACTTTAAGAAACTGAACATTTAATGAAAAGTATAAATTTTTAATGTTTTACAAAATTTCCTAATTATGCATTTTTGCTATTAGTTTAAAAAAATGCCTTTTAAAGAGAAATGCCCTTAATAATAACGGAAATAAATTTGAATTAATTTTACAGAAAGATTGTATAAGAGAGAATGTTGAAGCGAATAATAAATGATGCAAAATATGTTTTTATTTACATTGTATTTTTTTTATTTCAAAACCATTTTTGAAACAGGATGCTTCCATCCGGGATAAAACACGAAGTACACCTGTAGTCAAGGATCAAAAAGGAAACGGATCACAAACTAAATACGTCAAATCAATTTCGAACCGAAGCAACAACAATTTCAGAAGCCAAACGGGCATCTTAGTTCTAAAAATTCAACTCTAAAATGTTGACCCAACCGCCTTCATGTCCGGTATCTGTCAAGAAATGACGTTTTTCCTCCACAGTCCGATATCGAAGATTGGTAACATAAAAAAAACCAAACCAGCGCAATCTCCCGAGAAGATTAAAAGATGCTCCTAGCAACCCTTTCGGATGGAAGGAGGGGAAAAAATCTTCAGACACTCTGAGAAACGGAGGAAGGAAACACGTGGTCCACACTCCAGCAGAAACCTAGACCACCACGTTCAGGTTTGCTTCGGTGCACGTGAATGGTTGATGATGGAACAGAAACTCGAGACGACAAACGTGGTCACGAGGTGATTCGTGCTAATTGCGTGCACCAGAAAATGAATGAGAAAAGAATGGCGAGAAAAAGAAGAGGAGAGAGAGAGAGAAAAAATTCTCATCTCCGAAGGCATTCTCACAGCTGCAACTAATTAAAGCAATGAATCATGTACAAGATTAATTTGATACGGTTTCGACATATGGCTCGAAGAAATGTGAAGTGAAGATGAGGCCTAGCCTAGTGCGCTTGGTATGAAGTCGACGACGTAGTGGAATTAATATAGGACAATTTCTCAATCTCATGCTCTTGAGGGTTTTTTCTCTCTCTCTCTCTTTTTATTTGTTCAATTAAGGTATCCGACTACGTTCGGAACCGTGATTTTAAAAAAGCGCATTAATAGATAATTTTCATGATATTTAGTGTTACTCAGGTTAGAATGCACGCATACAATTGTTTTAAGGACATTTTGACAAAAAAATGTTTTTAAATACTGTAACCCCTCCGTTATTTAGACTCTTCCATATTAACAGTAAAGAGACTTTCGCGCCCTCTAGCGAACAGAACATTCTTCAGTGATGGCCAAGTTTCGGAACTGTAAGGACGTAATGAGCATGCGCTCCGATCCCTTTCAATTCTATGTCAACTGTTAGTTCTCTAGTTATGTATGTAAATGTGTTTGTTTTGTCTAATAAACGTGTTTTAATAACTAGTGGACTTAGTAAAGAACCCCTTCCCCGTCTGTCCCTTATCATTTGGCGCCCACCACGTCATAATACAATATTTTGGCAAAAAATAACTTAGAATAATCTTTTTTCAAAATGTTCTCCTTTTGTGAAAAATGCTTCTATTATAATAATATTTTGCCTGTCTATAGCTCAGACCTCTCTACAGAGGCTCGACTAGAATTTTTGAAAAATTCACATTATTTTCAGAGTTACCACCCATTGAAATAATTATTGGCATTTTTTTCTTAAAATTGCTACTCTCTGTTGTCGTAAAATATGGATAAACCCACTTCTAAGTTATATATTTCAAAAATTTTAGTTCAGCCTCTGTAGAGAGGTTTAAGCTGTATACAGGCAAAATATTATTATAATAGAAGCATTTTTCCCAAAAGGAGAACATTTTGAAAAAAGATTATTCTAAGTTCATTTTTTGCCAAAATATTGTATTTAAATAATTTTTTCTCTGTCAAAATGTCCTTACAACAACTTTATACATGTATTCTAATCTAAGTGACACTAAATATCATGAAAATTATCCATTTATGCGCTTTTGCAAAATCCCGGTTCCGAAAGTAGTCGGATACCTTAAGAGATACAATTTTAATTCATACAGAAAAATAACTTCTTCCGTAAAAACGCATGTTACAAAAATCTAGAATGTGAAAGAAAATCATGAAATGAATCATGCGCTAGGAGCGAAACAAGTGAGCTCATTTTAGAACTGTTAAGATTTTATATAAATTTCGAAATTTTAACGATTGCGTAAAATGTTGCAATAAAATTCTAAGACGCTGAATAAAAAACACGAGAAGAGAATGAATTAACTATAAAGACAAGAATGGTTTCTGATTCACATATTGTTGATACATTACTTTTTTTCCATAATTTAAAACCAGAGTTATGATTATCTAACACATATAATAAATACATAGAAATTTTATTATAAAAAAAAAGAAAGCAGTATTTTTGTAACGTACTAGGTGTATATGTTAATGATTATAATGTGTTGTATAACAGGCGACAGAAACCTATGGCCCACTTACCAGATTTGCCACTGAGTACAATTCTGATTGGCAAGCTACATCACTCTACAAATTTGTCAATTTGTAGAAATTTGGCAAAGCAAAATTTAAGAAATTGCGAAAAAAAAAATGTGTATCGATATATCGACTACTATTTTAAATTATTGGATGTCATTGATGGAGAGATTTAATTGTTTGAAGAGAAAATTACATGTACTCTACTTCCCACTTTTGGTTCTACATATCTTTGCGAACAAATCTTTACTCATATGAAAAATATTTTGAGTCCATAAAGAAGTTTTTTTAACACCTGAACGTTCAGAATCATGTCAAATTAAAGTCTTTATATTATGCACCTTATACTGTGATAAGAAGTAAAGTGGTACAGGCGTAGATAACTTAAATTTTTTACTAAACTATATTGAAAGGGTATACCTATATTTTATGTTACTTTGTATTTTAATATATATAAATATGTTAAAAATATATATAATACATAATTTATGTTGAAGGGATAGTTAAATTTTAGATTACTTATTTTTATGTTAATAACTACTTTAAATGATACAAGATCGGTATATAATAAAAATCTAAATCTGTCTTTATTCTCTAGCGCTGCATGCATTGTATAATAGGGATCGAATGGTTTCAAAAAATATTTCGTACAGTGCAGTATCCAGAATAATATTGGTCCACTGGATTGTAATACCAGAGCAACATTTTTGACAAAAATAAAAACAACAACAGATCTTTGAATACCCTTTAATTTGCTAGAGTATTTATGCAGAATCAAAACAAATATTCTTAGCTGATACTGAGCATTGGTTTAATACAGTTTTGAGTTTAACTCCTGAAACACTTTTTCAACATTAAAACAAACATCTACAAAAGGCTATTGACCAGATTTAAACTTTTTTAAAACAGCCAATTTACGAAATCTGATAAATCTAGCATACGATACAGGTTGAATATTTCAAGAACAAAAAGTTTCTTCATAAATTCTATCGATGCAATGAACTTATCATCCGAGATTATCTATTATTATTATACAAGAAAAATACGCTATAAACTGTCTTTTTGCATATTTAGACATTATATCGTTCTGCAACTTTAAGCAGTGATAATAAATTGTTCATATCGTTGCACACATGTCGACAGTAATTTCATCTGAAACGCGTAAGGGTTATTATGCATTATTCCCTGCATCTGTTTTTTAAAAGAAGAAAGAAATACGCATACATCTACAAAACAACTATAATTAAATCAAAAATTGAATAATTACGAGGCTTCAATTAGATGACGTCTAATGTCATTCATACAAAGCATTTCATTCATGGTTTAGTATAAAAAAAGAATAGGATATTTTTATTCATTCTAATACTCTCTGAAATGTGTGACGTAACATTTTTCCTTTTGTAAAAGAACGTGCAATGGACTTAAGAAGCTGAATTCATTCAAGCGGAACATTAAAATGCCAATACGTTGAAGTGAATTATGAAATTTATTTAGGTGACAGATGTTTTCATCGTATGTCACGACCAGAAAAGTTGTAATCTAACGAATAAATTGGCGTGGAAGATAGCAAAATGTAATCTATTCGTAAAGGTCAAAAAAATATATTTTTTTAAAAATGTTAAAAAATATTTTAACAGTTGACAGAAAAGTTTAAAGATGTTCTAGAGATCATAAAAAAGGAACGAAGGAGGTGTTGGCTAGATGCACACATGTAGGTAATTTTAATGCGCATATGTGAATTTTTTTCTGCCCGCAGAAGGTGTCATTCGCAGACATATTCCCCATGTTTGAGGCATTAGATTTTAATTTATGGAAAAATTACCAAAAGATGAACAACGCTGCTGTATTCAAACTTGGCAATTTCTTGGAACTGGAAATAAATAGTTCTTTCGTTTAAGGACAAGCAACGAGGGTAAGAAACTAAATCCATCACACAGAATGGTTCAAACGAAATAAAATTTTAAAATGCTGGTGTGAAACATGCAATTTGTGTAAGTGACAGATGTATTCGTGTTTTTGCAAGTGTTGATAAGATCTAGCCGATTGAAACGAACTGGCACGAAAGCAAAGGCAGTGTCGTGTAGATGTAAAGAAAGGCGTAAATTATTTATTTTAGGTAAAAGAAACATTAGCATAAGGCATGTTCAAAAAATTACTTTTAAGCAAGTGACGCCCTGAGTTATAGGTCAGGTCATGCTGTATTTTAGTATTTCCAAAAGCGTTTGGAATTTGGGTTTTGCAGTTTTTTTAAATATCAGTTTCACAATAGTATCCTAAGCGATATTAATATAATTTTCTAAGACTATGTTAGAACACACAAAATTTTTTATAAACATTAACAGTTTTGAAAATTACAACTTTCGTTTTTGAAAGGATTTCCTTTGTGAAAATAATGCTCCGAATAATTATTCTCATCAATGCTTACAAAATATATCAATGTAAACAGCGAAATATTTCATCTTTTGTAGAAATGTATACAATATCCCTTACGCAACAAAAATTTATTCTTTTAATATCATTTAGTAATATTAAACCGACTTTTTTCACGGGAAACTTTATAAAAAGTGAAAATAATTCCATCAGCACAAAATTACTCATAAAAAAATATTGTTATAAAAAGAACTTAAAACTCATTCGTTTTGTCACCATAGTTACGAATTATTATTTCACTTATTATTACACATTTGCTTTACTAAATATGTCGTTCTAGCGATATCATTTGCCACAGAGTGACCATGCAAATGTACATTAAAAGGCATTCATTCATTAAACTTGTATCTTTAATTAAATTTTTAAGACTAAAAAAAAAAAAAGTAACTTACACTTTTTTATTTATTTCTATTTTTAGGTCTATTTTAGGGATTAAGAAAATGTTGAAATAGTAGATATGTGTTAAAATACAAAAATCAAAAAAAGCAATATGAATTTCCCAGTTTTAAATTGGAATTACTTTACACAAAATCAATTCGACGACTAAAACATTATGATAATAATCAATTTTTTTATTTAATGAATTTATTTCTTTAATAATAATTTTGCATGACTCTTTCTTGATAAAACATTTTTCGTTCTTTTGTGATTATTTTCTTTAGTAATAAAACTGCTATTTTTTTATAATAGAGAATTCCGACCTTTTAAATACAACTTTTAGAATCCTAATACTTCAAAAATTCTTTTTGGTTTCATAATGAATTTTTCATAAAAATAAAAACTTCATAAAAATTTTTCATTCCTATCATTATACTTTTCGGAATATTTACTAAACAACACGTTAATCAACACAATGATCTATATTGTTAACCCCATGTAAAATTTTAGTAAACTAGTAGCACCTATTATATTCTGAAGAGAGAGAGTCTGCATTTTAAATCTATTTCCACATTTTCTATAAAAAAAAGTATCGTTCCCACGCGAAGAAAAGAATAGAACTGCGTGAGTGTGTATTTATTAACGTCGTACTAAGAAAGCGACACAATGGTTATTGGCGACAGATCTCGTATTTGAAACACAGTCAAAAGACGAAGATTGCACCTGAACTGGCACCCTATTGTAATGATTTCATACAGCTCTTGGGTAACTATTATTTCAGTATGAAAACCATCAAAAAAATAAAATTAGTATATTATTTTACAATTCAATAGCAAAAGGGTCCGTAATGATTTCGAGTCTCTTTCACATAAAATAAGGGCTTAACTTCGCCCGCTAGAGAA
>BMAV01007038.1:374276-388660 GCA_019973955.1 Trichonephila inaurata madagascariensis
AGCCACGGTCCGATACCTATACCACTCGGCTACCGCGGCCTTTATTTCCCAGCACTAGCCTTTGAAGTAATCTGATTGGCGAAGGAACAGCGATATTTGATAAATAATAATCAGGACCAGAGGCGCACACAAGGGAGTCGGAAGGATACCCGGGTTCGGACCCTCTCCTTAGCCCTTGATTTTTTCCAATTGATTATAGTTATGTGTTATTCGTAAAATTTAATTAAATGTTTGTTATTAGCAATGAATTTTATTCATTAATGCTAATTATTTATTGAATAATTTATTTTTTTATTGTTTTTTGATCCCGACAATCGACAAAATCAAATTAATATGTTTGGCGGCGTATTGGGGTATGGTATGAGAATGGTGGATTTTCGATACCCCGGCCTTGAAAAATTCCTGTGTGATCCACAGATCAGGACAATTATTTTGAAAAAACAAGGATTATTTACAGACCTTTGACTGCAATTAAATATCTATCAATGCCAAAAAAAATCACCATTATTTCCGATATTAAAACGCCTTTTGAAAGTTCGTAAAAACAATGATCAAAATTATAAAGATAAGTAATAAAACTACCAATAATATGCTATTTTAGAAATAATTGTCTAGTCAAACTTATGGTACAATAAAATACAAAAACAAATTATTATCCCTTTCAGGAAACGTAGGACAGAGCCAGTAAATTGGGGAGAAAAAAACATTTCGTCTAAGAGATATTAGTCAATGTTATTTGAAGGGTATGGTAATAGTAAGTCTTTTAACGACGTTTCTATTTATAGATAATGAAGAAGCGAAAAGACGCAAACACGTAAATGCAGTTCTTTCATTAAGAAAGGGGTTTTTTTTAAAAAAAATTAACTAAATAGAATAATTTTTTCAATGAGATTTAAACGATAGAACAATTACACAATAACATTGTCTTATTAAAAACGAGGAAAATCAAAAGAATCGGAAATGACAAATGAGAAGCTTTAATTACATAGTGCAAAAAATTAAAATGGTTGTTATTCCACACTCGATATGATATATTACGTCGAATGAAATAACAACAATTTGTCAAAACTTTTAAAGTACCTACGTTTTATTTTCGAAATATATGAAAAATGACAGCTTTAATTTTATTTTTCTTGCTTTTATGCATTCGGGTTATTATTAAACTCTTCTTTCATGTCAATGAGATACTAAGAAGTATCACTTGAATAAGGAGAAATACTTCTGAAAGTACATTTTCATACAATTGAAATTACAGTCGGACCACAATGTAACGAACCTATATTTTTCGAACTTTTTCCTGGAACCAAGAACATTTTGCTATTTTCTTAGTAAAATAACCTCCAAATAGCGAAACTATTTTCTGTTTAACGATTTTTTTCTCTTGCGATTCGATTTTTTTCCTCCTTCTTTTTAAAACATTTCATTATATTTTTTCAATTATTTTCTCTTTTAGCACATTTTATGGTGTTCAGTGACCTTGAACTGGTTTTACAGGGTGTCTAACTTAGAAAGAGCAAAAAAATTGCCGTAATTTTTCAAACTAAAAACTCAAATAACATTAATAGATTTCATCAATAATTAAATGCAGTAATGTATGCTTAAAATTCCTGGTTATAAAATAATGTATGTTTAAAATTACTTGTAGATTTAAAAAAAATTGAAAAATTTCATTAAAAAATTCATTAATCTTAATATAAAATTATTTTTTAAAGTTGAAAATACAGCGTATTCCTGGACAATTTTTCTTCCTTGCAGATTTCTTTTTGAAGGGTAAGATATATACAATAAATAGAGCTTAATTTACAAAAAAATGTGTGAGTAATTACTTTTTTTAAATAATATATAGTGTTTATGAATTTAAAATTTGTTTCATGTGGTTTCCGAAGTATATTAAAAGATGAATCTCTATTTAGTGAATTTTCCACATAACGAAATTTTTTTCGGAATTTAAATTTTTGTTAAAAAGAGGTCCTATTGTAATTATGCATCCTTTATTTTTAGGGGGAAATTAGGGAATGACTTCTCACATACACATAGGAGAAGTTGAAACAAGAAGTATAGGAACAAAATGTTTTTAAGGTATCCGACTACGTTCGGAACCGTGATTTTAAAAAAGCGCATAAATGGATAATTTTCATGATATTTGGTGTCACTTAGATTAGAATACATGTATAAAATTGTTTTAAGGACATTTTGACAAAAAAAATTATTTAAATACAATCTTTTGGCAAAAAGTTAACTCAGAATAACCTTTTTTCAAAATGTTCTTTAATAAAAAATGCTTCTAAAATAATAATATTTTGCTTATATAAAGACTTCTCCTTAGAGTCTGAACTATTTTGTTTGAAAAATTGACATTATTTTCAGAGTTACAATCCATTGAAATAATTATCGGCGTTTTTTTCTTAAAATTTCTCCCCTCTGTTGTCGTAAAACATGGATAAACCTACTTCTAAGTTATATATTTCAAAACTTCTAGTTGAGCCTCTGTACAGAGGTCTGAGCTATATACAGGCAAAATATTATTATAATAGAAGCATTTTTCACAAAAGGAGAATATTTTGAAAATGGGTCCTTCTATGTTCATTTTTTGTCAAAATATTGTACTTAAATAATTTTTTATTGTAATACTATTCTTAAAACAATTTTATATACATTTTCTAATCAAAGTGACACTAAATATCATAAATATTATCCATTTATACGCTTTTGCAAAATCACAGTTCCGAACGTAGTCGGATATCTTAATCAGCATTCCAATAAAAAATCATTTAATATTCTTGAAAACAAAATCAAAATGTGATACACACATATGAATATAAATTACACGTTTTGAGAATACTTTTTGCTCGAAATCAAACTTATGAATTGCTGGAATGAAAAAAGTATACTGCTATTATTTCGCGAAGAAGTTTGTAAATATATATATAAAAATAAATAAAAATATATATATATATATATTATTTTTCTTTTCAGAAACGGGTTTATAAATTTAAAAAAAAACTAAGTTATTAAGCTGACTTTAATAATTTATACGCTTATTGGATGAGTTATTCTTTAAAAAAAAGTGGCAAAAATAAAGAGAAAATATTTGTTTTGCTTCTTTTTCATCTCATTAATTATATGGTGATAAATTACAAACTTCAAAAAAGTTATCATTAAAATAAAATTATTTTAATGACACAAGATCAACAAAAACAAATTCAGAAAAACATAGAAAATAAGAACGATTTTTTAAAAAATTTTAACTCATTCATCGTATAAAATAAGACACATATTAGCTATATTTATTTTTTTGAACTATACTCCCTATAAAAGAATTACTAAACTATCATTCCTTACGCATGCACTTTTAAACAATTAATCTAACTCTTAGGATCCGTTTAAATTTTCTCTCAATGGTTATTTTATCTAATTTCAGTTCAAGATTACATAGGATATATATATAAGTTTCTCAGACACAGCTCCAGCTGAATAACCAAATACAAAAGCCAAAATATCGATGCAAATATGAAATAAGTAATTAAATCTCAATATGAATTCAATGGCGCCCACAGGAATCTTTAAGAAAACAAAAGTCCCGTGTTAATATTTAAACCTTCTCACGATTCCTCTTTCCTGCATTCAAGATGCGGGAGGATTTTTTTGTCTCCCTCCAAAATGAAGTAAAGACAGAAAATCATAGGAAGAGAGAAAGATACCAGATCCAGACATCGGCTAGACGACTGCCATCGCTTCAACGGCGTCTCTTGAATAAAAGGGCAATAGGAAGAACACGAAAATACACATACTTGATTAATTTTTAAGAACTAAGCTTGAAAGGATTATATTAAATTTAGTACTAGACATGAGCAAAAATCAATGTCAAACAGAGTTAACCAGAATGTTTGGGATTTGGTATAAGTGCTTTATGAATATAATTATTTTGAATTTGCAATATCAGTATAAATATTGACAAATACATTTTTAGTGGAAGAGTTTTTCCTTAAATGCAAAATATAATGCATTTGCTTTTTCTTTTTTTTTAAATTTTTTAAAATTTTTTTTTTTTTAGGAAAGATTTGAGAATTATTTGTAGTGAGATTATTTCAAAGGCACTAGACAGAGCTTCTTATTTACCTAATAAACTATTAACGGTTTAGTTTATTTAGAATAAAATAATGAGAATTTTTTTTCATTTCGCAAGAATGGGAAGTTATATATATATATATCAGTTTGAGATGGTTTACAAACAAATGTGATTGAATTGATTTGCAAAATCAAAAGGAAAAAAAAATTCTTTACTCTCACAAATTATTTAAGAATTTTTTAAATACTTCTTAATAAGATTACTAGAACGATTTAAGATAACAAACAAAAAATCAAACAAAAAATTAATGCAACTATTAAAGAAAAATTCATATTTGAAGCGTAATAAGATTAAATATTTTCTTCTGTTTATTCTTTTTTTCAATATAAATCTGTCTCTTAAACTTCCTTTCATTCTGCTCTTTTCAAGTTTCTTATATATTTAAATCACGTAATAATCGTATAAATGCATAACATATATATTACATACTCCTATTTTCACGTAACTAACCAATTATAGCACAAGAACTCCAAGCACAGGCGTAGCTAGTTCTGAGAGGACCCTGTATCCAAATTTCTTGGACATCCTTTTTTTTTCGGGGGCGGGGAAGAGTCTTCAACATGTTCGGATTCTTTTGCTTATATATTATGGGGTTCTAATAGCTTGGGGGCCCTGTATCATTGATACGGCTTATACGCCGGTAGCTACGCCCAACTCCAAGATAACAAATGAAAGCAAGTAAAACAAATTTGATTTTTCACAACAATTTATCATCACTATTTTCTAGTTCACAAGTACAATGAATTTTGCTCTTTCTTTTAAAACAAATTCATAAACAATAATAATATATTTTTCAGAAAATTTTTTAACTTATTCAATTTGCTTAAATGCTAAAATACGAAGAAAAACACCTTTAACACATACTCAAAATTTGAAGGGAAAAAAATACAGAAAGAGACACTGAATAATCGCTAAATCACAGAAATTCGTTCTATCATAACAGTACAAGATATCGAACAACTTCAAGGGGAAAAATAATATATTGCGTATCAAAATAGATCGATATCGTCTATGTCCTACTTTCCACAATAGCTTAGTCAATGCCAGCACGCACAAACAGTGAAAACAGACCGTTATTTTTTATAAAATAATTAGGATTTATAAAAGTTGTTTACGAAATATTTGAATAACAAAGTAAAATATTACTGGCAAGTATGTTTGAGGAATCAAACTTTTTCTTCTCATTCACTCGCTTCTTGAAAGTTATATTATTAGCAATATAATTTTATAATTTGGAGATGAACTTTTTATCATTAATTGAATAAGCTACTATAATATCATTTATAAACGTGCTATAACTGAACGTTCCGAAATTCGCTCCCTTTCAGAATTTTATTTCAAATATATTACTTTCTTAAAAATTTTTCTTACTTTGCAACTCTTCGTTACTTTGTTTTTAATGTAGTATAATTTTAAAATTGAGCTATAAAAAAAATGCAATAATCGATGTAGAAATGTTTACATAATTTTTAACGTTTAAATAATTCAATCTAATAAATCTTAAAGGCTAACATTATTAGCCTATAAATTAATTTTGAGGTTTGAAAAAAACCACGTTGAATTTTAAGTATGACGCTGAATAAAATACAAGTAAATATTAGCAAAATAAAGAAAAAATGTCACTGGTTTATCATGAATTCTATCTTATGTACGTAAAATTAGTATTTTATAAGCCATAACTTAAAATCTTGAGTTTTGAACAAAAATTTTTACCTACTCAAATTATATGAACCAATAAAGTCAGTGACGTAACGTACACCCCCACATTGCGGGGAGGCCCAGGGACTCTAGGGGGCCCAAAACTTGAGTTTGCAGGGAGAGGGGGCTAATGTTCTCCGATACGCCACCGAATAAAGTAAGCAAAATATATCATAGTTCTTAATATATGTTTTTATATTTTATCGACTCTTACATATATTCCTCCAGGGTCTAAGTACATATAATGAAAAGAAAAATATACAATCAGTATAAAAAAACATAAATCATTTTTTAACGTGAACAATTTTAATTATCACATAAAATAAATAAATATATATATATATATATAGTTTAATACTGAATATTAATAAACATAAATAAATTAACTGCTCTAAAGTCATTGCACTAATAAATGTCAATAAAATATGTCAGGTAGGTTTTTGCTTACATTTATAAGATTCTTTTTACAATGCTTATTTCGAACAATAAAAATAAACAACGTTAAAAATATAAAACTACAAAGTATTGAATTTTGTGATAAATTTTCCTGTCTTCACAATCATTCCTCTTATTTATTCTATTTATGGAAAAAAAAGTGTTCTTTTGTTCTCAAATCGTCAACTTCTGATTTTGTTTCGACATTCATCGGTATGTGAATTTGTTACTCTTTTCTTCTTTACATCGCTTTTGTCTATGATTATTTTATTATTATCATTTACTATATCTTCACTTATTCCAAAATTGAGTTTTGTGCTGTTGCTCATTTTCCAGTAGAATAACCCCGTCGCGTCATAATCAAAACATAGTTTCGGCTTAGAATACAAGAAGTCACACTAGCGATGTTTTTATTTACAGCAAAAATATATTCTTGTCACTATTTGGAAATGTTTTTTCTTTTCTTTTTTGTATTCTTATCGTTCGATTTTTAAAGTTAAAAAAAAATCGCTTTGACTCTATAAATACTAAGGTGATAAATGAAAAATTGAGCGAAAACGTTTCTATCGGGATTATAGAAATCTTTTGACTTTAATACGCCTGAATGGTCTAAATTTATCAGATATACATGGTGTAACAATTAAATTCCCTGACTGCGCAGCCCTGCCGTTAGGCTTGGTATGAAGGAGTGGGAATAGAATATAGTTGACCTTGATTTGTCCGGTGCTGGTGGCACGTTATTCCATCCCACTTTCTGGTTCAGTTTGTTTTTTATCCTTGTTTGAGAAAGACGTTCATAAATTTAAAATTCCTCGTGAAATTTAAAAAAATAAAAATTCCAACTGAATGTTTTAAATTGCTGAAGAAGTGTTTGGAAATAATTGCACGTCACATAGTCAAATATTTGAATGGTACAAATGCTTTTCGGAAGATCGGGAGGTTGCTGAAGACGATGAACATTCTTGTCGATCTGTGAAATCAAGAACAGGTGATGTTTATCGTTTTTGTTCGATATTAATAGCATCATCATGATTGAATGGGTATCTCGAGGACAAACGGTAAAACAGCAGCACTACATTGAGGTCTTGAGAAAATTTAGAGAAAGAGTGAGGAAGAAAAGGCAAGATCTGTAGAGTAACAACTCGAGGATCTTGCACTAAGACAACGCCTTGGTGCACACTGTGCTCTCTGTAAAACAGTTCTTGGCAGATAAACGCATTACTGGGCTCGAGCGTCCACTGTACTCAACAGATCTTGCACCATACGACTTCTACTAGTTTCTTAAAGTGAAAAATGCATTGGTGGGAACACATTTTCAGCCTGTAGGTGAGGTGAAGGTAAAAACGGTATATTTACTGAAGACGGTGACAACTAATGAGACACATCACTGTTTTAAACGGCGGAAAACTCTTTGCAGTTATGCATTGATAGAGAAAGGGAATATCTTGAAGGGGATTAAAAGGTATTTGTACGTTATTTCAAAAAAAGCTAATTTTTACAACTAGTCCTGTTATTTAATTGTCACAGTAGTATGTAGTCAATTTTTTTCTCGAAGTTCTAATGCTATTGAAGACCCGTAGTGTAGAAAGGCGTTTGTCGAGGCTCAGTGCCCTAACGTTGGCGTGTTGTAGAAAATGGGGTCGGCTCAAATATTTGTTCGTGGTCCAAAATTGCGAGGTCTGTTGCCAATAGTCCTCGTGTAGCTTTTAAGTGCGACATTAATAAACAATCAATTTAAAACATTTTTTTCTTTTACTTACACTTTCCACATAAAAATATTCATTCATTTCAAACATAAAGGACTTTCTGAACTCTAATTTTCACAAGATTTATAGGAACATGTTTTGCAATCGGAAAATTACTACAGTGAAAATCTGAATGAAAGACAAAAAAAAAAAAAAAAATTGTATTCAAATTTCCAAAAACAAGCTAAAAAAATTATAGAAGCTGATTTATCTTCCTGCCCGCAGAAAAATGTGAGTTTTGAATCGTTAACAAAAGATAACTTTTGTTTCCTTTCATTCAGTCTTGTGAAAAAAAATAGTTGATTACATCCAAGCCTTTCCTCTTGCTCTTTTATACTTTACAAAATTTAAAATTTGTTCAGAGACATCTGACGCAGCATTTACCGTGTCTCCTTTAGCGTGTAACTTTCGACATTTTTCATTACATATTTTCGATGTTGAAACAGAATTTTTATTTCTACATTTTACTTTAAATCATGATTTTCAGACTTCAGGGTATTTATTTTATCGTGATATTTTTCAATTTCGAAAAAATACTTTTCGGTCTCTTTTTCGCTTTATTTAGATTTTTATGGTTTCAGATAAAAATTCATGGTAGATCACACGCAGAAGGTAAAAAAAAAATTTAAACGTCAGCAAGATTTCGAGATATTTTTTTCTAACAATTTTGATATGAAATTTTGCTTCACATTTCCATTTTTCCTCCCGCCTTTTCGGAACATTTTTGGTATTCTTTTGCAATAATTACTCCATGGTAAATTTTTTTAATAATTTTTATAAAAATCTGCTACGATCTGAAATTTAATGCACTGCATCACGTTAATTCGATAATTTTCTTTTCTAGGCGATCCGATAATTATAAATTACAGTCGAATCTCTATATTGCGAATTTTTCTACATAGCGAACTTTTTCCTGGAACCAAAAACATTTTATGATTTTCTTTGTAAAATAACCTTCCTATAGCGAAGTGCATTTTCTATATAACGAACTTTTTTTTCTTGTGATTCAATTTTTTTTCTCCTTTGTTTTAAGCATTTCTGGACATTTCAATTCTCTTTTTTAACACATTTTATTGTGGTCATAAAGAAAGTTTTGGTGTATTGTAAAAATGTTAGTATATTATGAAACAAAGCATTTTTTCAATAATAATAATAATAATAATAAAACTGAAGCAAAATTAACAGATTTTATGAGTAATTAAATTTAAGGATGCACGCGGTAATGTATGTTTAGAATCTCTAGTTATAAAATAATGTATGCTTAAAATTATTTGCATGTTTTAATTTAAAAATTGTCCTTAAAGTTCATTAATTTTAATTTAAAATTATATTTTCTTAGTGTTGAAAATACAGTATATTCATCGATATTCTTTTTCTTGTTTTCCTTGAAGTTTTTCTTTCTTTCTTTTTTTTTTGATAGTTAAGATATATAAAATACTTAAATATTAATTTACAAAAAAAAAAAGTGTAAATGAATACCTTTTTCAATGTAGAATATTTATGAATTTAAAATTTGTTTTATGTGGTTTATATATAGTATTTATAACGAATTTATTCGTTATTTTTTCCATATAACGAACTTTTTTTCGGGATTTAAAGACTTCGTTACAGAGAGGTCCAACTGTATTTATTTAAACCAGAAAAAAAAACTTCCTTCATTAGTTGTGTAAGATTTTCAAAAACTCGTAACCTGTGAAAAATTAAGATATATTTGCCATTCAGATGCAGGAACTTTTCAAGTAGTCTACTCAAACTTCAATTGTATGTTCCTAGTTTTATTCTGATTTTTATTTCTGAAACATAGATCGATAAAAATAGCTTCCTTTTCTAATGTTTCAATTACTCTGTGTGAATAATCATCGTAAATCAATACATATTTTATCAATTCTGAAAAAAAAATCTTATCAATTACCAGAATTGCTTGTAGCTCTTAGAGAATTCCACCAGTACTTCCTGGAATATATCGATTTCCAAATAGTAAAACTTCATTTTCTTCATCGATACATATGTCACTGACAGTCTAATAAGAATTGCAGTTTTTAGTTTCAGTAGATTCAATTCCATTTTTCTTTTTAAATCTCTTTTCATCCTTTTCCATCTGTATTCTTTCATATTTAACTTTTAAGTTTCCTTTTACTCTTCTCATCTATTTTTTTTTTTTTTTTTTCTTCTATGAAAATTACATTGCCCTCACAGTTGAATATTTCATTGTTTCGTAAATAAAAACTATTCTATTGCTCAACTTTCTCTTCATAAATAATTTTGTGTCCACTTAATTTATTATTACAAAAAACTGATATTTATATTGTTTTTAAACAAAAAATTGTAGATTTCATGAAATCGATTAACAATATTTTTTTCAATTCCTACTATTAGCTCAACTCTCTATATATTTATTTATCTTCGTGGAATTTTCAATCGTTAATAAAATACATTTTAAAGCGCTCCATTGAGCTGAAATTTTATATACATGATTATTTTGGATGACAATACAATAATTTAATTATAATTAATAAAAAATAATTGATTAAAACTAATTATTTAAAGAATTACAAACACACAGCCACATTGGCGACTTAGCGACCATTTTTGCGACTTGTGTCAAAAATTGAAAAAGTTTTTTTTCCTCACGTTTTAAAGCATTCAGTTGAACTGAAATTTTTACACGAATGTTTTGAATATGACAATACGATACTTTAATGATAATTAATAAAAATTAATTACCACTTACTGTTGTGATTCTGTCATATGCTTACACATATTTATATTAATTGTAACTATTCAATAAAAGTAGCTAAAATAAAAATTTTCTTTGTTAATCTAAGTAGGAATAGACTTAAAAATTTTTTTATATTACTTGTTTATAGCAATCTTGTGCAGGGACGTCTTAAGGCATGGGCCAACTGGGCCCGGGCCTCACCCTCGGTGGGGGCCTAGTTTCATTCTCGACTCATTCTTAATAAGATCATGATCCAGATAATTTTAATGGTCAAATATTATTCCCGTACATACTCTCCGAAAAAAAAGGGAATTTCAAACTGCATGTCAACTGGTAAAAGTGGTATGACTTTATTATTGTATGATGAGCGTTGCTTACACATTTGTACCTAGGCTTTTGAGATTGTGAGTCGCACACATTTATTTGTTTAAAATTATCGTTTGAACACGTATTTGACAATGCATGTTACTGTCTACTTTTGTGCACAGGGGCCCAGGACCACCAAAAATCTTAAGATTCCACCGGGCCCAGGACCTCAAAGTGTCTTAAGACGTCCCTAATCTTGTGAACATCTTGCATGGAAGTTACTCACCAAAAAAAAAAAAAAAACGTGTTATAAATATTATTTTTTTTAAAAAAAAAAGTAACAAAAGGAGCAATTCGAAAAGAGACTTATCACAACTAATTATTAAGTAAAATGTTAAAAGGTAAGCAAATTGTCAAAGTCACGATGTTGCAAAATGATGGGTTTTTCAAACATTACGTTATTAGTATAACTCACATTGCATTTCAATGATTAACAAGTACAATGAAAATATTTAAGAATTTATAGTTATATATATTAAACGCGTCAAACAAAAATTCTATTAAAAGTTTTTACAATAACATATAAAATCTTTATTAGGTATTTTTTAAATGTAACGTTTCTTAATGAGTTCACTAAAAAACATCCGAAAAACATTCATTTTTCATACGCAAGACATATTTATGAATCCTGTTTTTTTGTATCTGTTGATCAGTAGCAAGAATGCAATTCATAACATTTTATGCCTTTGTACTGCCAACATTTATGTCCACACATTAATGCTACACCTCTCCAGAAATCATGGTCAACGGAAGCATATCTATAGTTTACGACCGTAGAAAAGAAAAACAGTTGGCTGCTGTCGAAGGTCAACAGTGCTAAGAAGACATATTTTTTAAAGGTCGTACTTCCAGTGACAGTTATGTTCGCTGTTATTCATTATGAATATTTTGCCGTAAGAGAGATTTCATACATCAGAGCAATATATGTGTTTTTATTAAGGCTTTCTTTCCCCCTAATTATCGAGAATAAAATATTTATAACGCAAGAAGCTTGTATTAGAAGTACAAAACAAATTTGAGTGCTGTTTTTAAAACAATTTTTTTATACATTATTTGAATTATTAGTTCATTCATAATAAATGTACAACGATAAGATTATACGCCCACTGTAGCTAAATTACTAATAAATAAAACTAAAAATAGCATAGCAAATAATAAGTTTTACTAAGTATATAACTAAACTATTACATTTTAAGAACTACATAAAATTTTTTTTAAAGGTTTAGTGAAACATAAATAAGCATTGCATGTTAAAGCAAACAAAATGCATCAGTAAAAAAAAAGAAAAAAAAAAAGAATATCATTAGAACTAGATTGTAATAACAGGTATCCGAAAAGTACACAGCTGCACTTCCCAATTTTAATTACAAATAGACAAACAAAGATATTTCCTTACAGTTGTTGTGTTCTATATAGAAAATATTATAGTTTTTTATAATATTTTACTGCGTATTTCAAGTGACAGCGGTAGCCTAGCGGACAAGGTAACGGAGTCGTGGCCGGCGTGTCATGAGTTCGAGCCTGGTACCGCTGAAGACCCGCCGTGCAGAGGGGGCCGATGCACGTTAAATATGTCCAGGCTCAAACGTCCTTCCGTTGGTGTGCAAGTTAAGAGAGTGGTTGCCAGCTCAGGTGTCTTCCTCGTCATCTGACCATGGTTCAAAATTACGAGATCCGTCACCGAAAGCCCTCGAATAGCAGAATAGTGCGACGTTAATATTCACTCAAAAGCTGCACAATTTCAATGTGCGCGCCATTAATTGCGCGTAACACATCGAAACTATACGAGTAACGTCTTCTCAGTTTCTACTAGGGCTGCCAGATTTTATTTTTGACAATACGCTACCTATTGTCATAAATCTTTCATGCTAATTATAAATTGTGAATCCTGAAGGTGGATTTCGTTTATAAGTAATCCAAAATGTACGCTGCGCATGTGTTGCAAATTTAAATTCGATAAACCATGCTACAACTTACGCTTGTGCTTGAAGTGAAGTTATTTTGAAACAAGAATATTACAAAATGTGGGTGCTGCACCGTCTACTTTATATTTCATTAAATATTTGATCCTTTTTTTAAGGAACATAAAAGAACATAAGTGAAAAACTTTTTAATTCATTTTTGAAAATACATAACCTACTTTTCGGACACCCAAAATAATGGAATACATGGTGAATAAAAAGATTTAGAATTATATAATTAGGATTGTTAAGCAAAAAGTATTCAAATATCAATAAATTTCAACGGTATAAGCAACTGGTCAGAAATTCGAAAAGGAAAAGAAAAGTTGAAATTCATGCAAACAGTAAAATATCTATGCAAAACAAACAGAAAGGAATATAGTAAGAATTATATTAAAATATATATATATACTATAATACACATAAAAAAATATTAAATTCCATCCATATATAAAAACTTACCAAACCTTGAGTTAATTGAATGTTCACTTAAAGGTATTACATAAAAAGGCAACCTTGAATTTATTTGTCATCAAATAACAACGAAAAAAGAAATATTTTCATCTAGAAAATGAATTATTCTGATTATCGACGAGATATCAATGAAATGTGTGTAAGTTTTTTTTCCCTACTAGAAATAAATATTCCTATTTAATGCAGTTCCGAAGCATCTCCATTTGAACTTAAAAGAAACGGAAGTGACAAATCCATTTCCTTTTCTTACTTACGTCATACATCTTTTGATAACTGAGATGCACGAGCAGTAAACGTGATTTAAAAATAAAAATAAATGAAAGTACGATGGAAATGTTATTCATAGAGAATATGTGCAAAATTCTGAGAGGCAGATGAATGAATGCATTACTGAAGGACCTTTTAGCTGCTTTTCAACAATAATGCAACAACAATAGAATAATAACGGAATGATTAAAAACGCCCCAATATGGTTATAATAGGGAAAAAAATTAAACAATTAATACCAGATTGTTTGGTAAAAATTGTATTTTCCTTTTGAAAAATTCCTCTCTAAAAGAGTAATAATTATACAATTTTTAATTTATTTGGTTGAAAATTTTAACGTTAAAGAATTCAATTACTTGTAACACTGACAATTGAGAAAACAATGGAATGGAGCGGGTAATAAGAAAAAAAAATTCTAAAACAATGAATTATTCCATTTTATACATAGAATGCGATGGAATAAGCCAGATCAATGTTTTTATTTCAATAATAATGTAAAAGACTATTCAGAAAAATCATTAAAATGTTACGCTTGACTTAAAATGTTACATAAGGCGTCTCGAATTCAATATGGCATTGATATTGAAATC